>LUCM01010320.1:40881-68692 GCA_008360955.1 Fasciolopsis buskii | reverse complement strand
TGAACGGTGAGTAATATTGAGATTAGGAATCTGGTATTGGGTGCCACTTCTGATAATAGCTTGTTTCAGCGCATGAATCTTAATAGATTACGCTGGTTGGGTTGCGTATGACTAACACTGGTCTACCATATCGTGCCCTATTTTGTGTTCCTCCTAAGGAATGGAAGAAGCCATGTGTACGGCAACAGATGACGTGGCAACGTGGGATGAGAAAATGAACAGCGAACTTAGGTAAAGTAGGTGTCTCACGCCTTCGTGGTTGGGGTCCGAAAGACCCGTCGAGTTGCTGGCTGAGGACATAGAAGGATATGGCAGTGAACTGTGAACAGTGGCGATCGTGTTGTCATTTTCTATCGAATCAGAATGATCGTGAAAGTGCGTTTTTACAGTTAGACTGTGTTTCGTGTGTTGGCTGCGGCATTCTTATCTTTTCCCGCTTGTGTAGGTCCACTCCCTGTTGTCCTTTGATACTCTCTTATTATAGTCAGATGTATCCTTGGGGAAATGGCAGTGGACATTGGGGCTTTTCTGGCTTTTTAAAGCTGAACGGTGAGTTCGATAACCGTGATGATTTTGATTATGATGTTTGTTAGATACTGGCTTTTACGGTTCACTATTTAGAACATGCATTACTTGTCTTTAATTTAAGGTGTTTGTGGTTTTTCTTGCGCACCTCTCGTTGTACGCTTTTCTCCGAAGTTGATTGTTAAAAGTTGGATCGAGGTGACCAGTTCAACGATATATGAGAAAATGTAGAAATTTCAGCTTGTTTTTACGGTTAGACTATTGGACGTGCGTCCAGGAAATCCTTCATGCGTTGATTGGACTTCCTGTGTGATATGACACTCTTGCGGCCAGTGGTAATTTTGCATTCGAATTTACTTATCTGTTATGTGATGCCTCTGCTTAGCATTTTGCAGCCGATCTTTCACAACTGGTTGTTATTTCTGTTTGAGTGGATACTGGTGGATAGTATTAATCACAACCGGAGCACTTTGGCGTATGCTTAAGGGTTGTAATCGCTGCCCTGAACTGTACATCTATCCTTCAGGCTTGTTGCTATTAGACATTTGAAGTTTTCGTAACTGAGTAACACTGTTTTGGCTGGTTTTATAAAGTCCAGTTGTTTTCGTAAAGCGTGTCACACTAGGATTTTACGCATGCTGTATTCTTATTTGAGGGTGATCGCATCTTTCTACAAGATGATTACCCATCCTGCGGTTATCTTGAGTTGGATTTTGACGGAGTTGAGCAGAAGCGTTCGCAAACCGAAGAAAAATTTCCGAAGGCATAGGTGTTTAGCTTTATTCAACAAATAATTGATGGATGAGTACTGATGCATCTTGTAGGATTATGGGAGAGGACCTGCGCACTGAAATGCTCATCCAGCGGAATTTCAAATAATATACTGCATGCTGGGATTCAAGGTGTTGTGTAGTTATTTGAATTAAAACTGTTCTGCGTTTCGCGTGTAGTTTATGAAGTGTTTCACAGTTGAATGGCAGTAGTTATCAGTGGACCACCACACCTTTTGTTTGATGAGATGCTATCATTTACAAACCTATTGCCTGCTGCGATGAGATGAATTTTTTCTTGATTCCAACGCAACCCATTGTATATTTCAGATATTTTTTACTTTCTATGGATAAAGTGCAACAACTGCATCGTGGTTTTTCCGATCCTTTCGGTCTACATAATCCATTGAAACTTTCCATGACGATAAAGGATTCTCTATTCTCGAATCATGGAGAGTTCGCGAATTCTAGCCGACCTAACGACCTTTGGACAAATACGCAGCAAAATGAGCCTGCTTCTACCCCTGGTGACTTGGTTTCTTTGGCTTGGCTTCAGAAGGGTGATATAATACAGATTGCTCCGCTGGACGGAGAAGAAGACCATCAGAATTGTTTTGAAAATTCTACGGCTTCTATTTCATCTGGAAGAAGTGACGATTTCTTGTCAACGCGGCAGTCTACTAACCTCGATGAACCTCTGGAGTTTTCGCCATTCTCCATCCGCCCGACTGTCCAACCCGATACACATACCGCTAGTAATGCGTCAAGTATGACAATTCAGCGCCCTGCATCTGCAGATGCGGAACATTATTCACCGCCTTGCATCGTCGACCCTCACTTAGTAAATACTCACCAACTCAGTCTGAGCAGTCAAGGGTTGGCTAAACCAAACTACAGTTATACACACCTCATTTTTATGGCTATTGAGTCGACACCGCAGAAGTGTATGACAGTCAATCAAATTTACAACTGGTGTGAAACCAATTTTCCATTCTATAAACAAGCTGGTGCAGGATGGAAGAATTCTCTTCGACACAATCTCTCAATTAACAAGTCATTCAAACGACTGCCACGAGACAGTAGAGTGAGTTCTTGTGAATAGTTTTGAGTGTCCAATCACCCGAGTGATCTTGAATGACCCATAGATGAGCTCATTTTCTGATGTTCTTTTTTGTTACTCACCAGCCTGGGGATTGCGTCATTGTCCAATGCCGCAGACTCAGTTTCTTTTGCCCCAAGACCAACGAAGTTGAAGAATCCGAGGATGATGAGGTGATGGTGTCTTTCCTATAACTGTAGCTCCATTACAACTTGTTCCACTCGATTAATGTCGCACATATGCTCCTTGAAAATCCGCAGTCTCGATGACTGTCGGTCACTCCCTGTGGTAATACACTTGCACTCATTCCGTTTCTGGCGGCTAAGCACAGCGCTCTATTCACTGAACGTTGTACCTTCAATGTTGTTTATGGCTATTTCCATTCTGCTAACTGTTCTCTAGGTTATCTGCTTATTACCATATTCGTTTATTGTGCCATCAGGGACCTGGACGGGGCGCGTTCTGGACCGTTGAACCACGCGAACGACCAACTTTAATGGACGCCATAAAACGAAATCCTTGGAATTTCGCCAACGTAGCTGCGCTTGTTTCCGGGCAATGTGAACAAAACGCGGGTTTCAATGTGTTTGGTATGCGTCGATTTGGTTTGACTCAAAGTGCTCCTGGGCAGGTTCTGCGTGCCGCTGGTTTCGGTAACACGGATTTTGTAGACTCGACTTCCGATATACAAAATAATGCTGTTCACTTGCCATCAGGAAGTTTTAGGTTTGTTCCTACTTTGGATGGTCGGTTTATAGCAACTGGTGATGGTCGTTTACCTCACATGGACATTGGAGGTCCACTGAGCAGTGACGGGAGCTTAAGTGGAAGTTCATACTCAGGCGCCCTTGTGCTCCCTGATAGTCGTTATTGGATCTCACCTGAAACAAGCACATCCGATACCGGAGCCGGAATCGAGGTTAAGTGGTCTCCAGAAGATGAGGAGAAATATGCACGCACTCTGCAGTTGCTTTTGGAATCGGCTGATCGTGGTGCCCAAACAGCATCCAATCTGACACCGTCTGCTGATGGGTGAGCTTAATAGTTTAGCATTATTTGCCATCCTTCCCAATAGAATTAGTTTAGATGAGCGTTTATCGGTAGTAATTAACTAGATCGAACGTCTTCCACTTCGAAAATCAGGCTTGTTGCACTGAGGCTTCGGGGCCCACGCTCCGTTAGCATTTGTACCAAGTGTTAAAAATGTCCCTTGGGCACTGTTTTAGATTTTTTTGGTTTGTTTGGTCCCCCGTTGTCTATGTTCGAATTTGATCTCTCCAGAGAATTACCAACTAGTTGTTCTGTTCGTCTAGAATCACTTGTTTGATGTGTACATTGCTTGCGGCAGTTTTTTGTAGTTTTCGCGTTTATCTAAGCGGAAATAGCTAAGCCTGTTGAATGTCCTGTACCGTCTGTTCGTGTATTGTTGAGAATACGAACACAGCATGAACGAACCATGTGATATGAAAGGCTTTCATAAAGATGGAATAGTGAATTCTCAAAGTGCGGTTGCATAATGATGGGAAAGAATTGTTGATGGAGTGGTTAGTAGATTTTTGTTAGTATATTAAACATGAACATCTTTAGAACTGTTATTTGATATGTGTATGCTTGTACTCACAGAAGTGAACTACAAAATATTTTTATTCAACTGCCTGTTCATTTTGGATTTTAGATCCATTGTATTTCTGGCGTTTATGCGAATGTACTCAACCGACAGTGTTTATTTTTGTTATGGTTGTTTCCTGTCAGGCTGAAATCTATAAATGCCGCCCATTGTGATGCATTCAAAAATTTCCATTGTTGATATCCCTAAGGCACTTGTACTTGCTAGGTTTACAGAAGCATCGGCAAGTGCCATGAAATTAATTACAGGTCTCCTTTATTAGATCTGTTTGCAGACTGCAATTAGACCAGTCAAACATGAGTGACCTTGGATGTCTAGGTAAAACATGAAAAGTGTAATTCTTCTGGAACGCAAAATTTTCACAAACGTTTTTCGTACGATCATAGAATTTTCCCTTCCTTGCCCTCAAAAGTGATAATAATCTCGCTTATTCTACCCATGATCGCGCTGCGTATTTATAGGTTGATGATAATCGTTTGTTGAGTGGGGTGTTTTGCATCAGTTGGGCCTAGTAATCGTAGTTAATCACGAACAAAAATTAGTCGAGGGAGGACTTTGGTTTACATCTAAGTTGACCTTGAGACAAAGTCATTAAAGCGCGTTGTGCTAATCGCTTATGTTGTTACCGCGACAACGTAGCAGTGGGCAAGAAACAGCTAAATCTCTTGCTACCGCAACGTAGCGGATAAGGAACTAGTCGCAGACCATCGGCCAGCTTAGACTTTTGTATTGAAATGCTTTAAACTGATTAAAGTCATCATTTGTATAATTTTGAACTTCAAGTTTCCCCAGATATATAATGTGAATTAATGGCATGGCAAAACAGGGAGTAAAATTATCTCGCGCAATGCTAGAAAGTTTGGATCACCTCATTCGAAGGATCCGTTAATTTTGCTATGGGATGCATAGTTTATGATGACTTGAAATACACTTACAAAGTAGGGTGGTTTTCACTCAGTCTGACGTTTTTCTGATAAAACACAGGTGGAGGGCATGCTTCATATTAAATCTTACTCTGGCTTGAATCTTGATTCTGTGCAAAGTATATTTTGTGTCTTGGGGTGACAATTGAAGGATGTTTCCTAACCAAATGGGTACTGACTTCGAAATTTGAAAGCTTCTTGAAGTAGGAAGTAAAAACGATTTCACTTTAGAGATGTGGGATGCCACGTCGAAGTTCAAAAACTACTGATGAATAATAAGGGGCCCATCGAGTACCACTGTTCATTGGTGCGGGATTCCTGGCGAAAAAGGCGCCAGATTGTTGTGAATCAATTTCACCTTGTTCTTCCTAGTAAGCTCGGGATGCGTCGCGGTTGAGATATACTTTTAGTGTTTGAAACAGGCTGTCGAGTAAACTCCTAACTTATTGATCCCTGGGTAACTCCAAAGCGTGCGGCTTATTATCGAAAAGATTAGCAAGTTCTTGCTAAATAAAAGGAATAATTGAGATATTTACTTTCCTATACGGACGACTTCTGGAAAGGAAATTGCCTGTAAGCAGCTTGTCCCATGAGTTTAGACAAGATCTGTAGCAGCCTCAACGTTGCTCCACTTATCGTTTTTCGTCTTGCGTTTTTTGTTACCTTCGTGCATGAATGCAGTGAAAAAGGATGACCGGTGACCTCTGTGGCCACCGCACCGGCGAGTAGAGACCGGTGACAGTAAAACAGACTTGGAGTTAAATAGAACCATATGAAGCTTCAATAGTTCGTGCCCGATAACGAGCCACGTGACAGCCAATAACCGTCCACCACCAGTGACTGGTGAATTTAGGAAGCAAATCGTTGGTGTTTTTGTGATGGCACGCTTAATTCACTTAGTCACCGCGGGTCAAGCTATTGTTTCTTTGGTTATGTTTAACGGCTGGCTTCTCGACACGTTAGCTAACTAAAAGAAATGGGTATGGACCTCGTAGTTATGTGTTCTGCAAATATTGTCCTCGATGCAGTTATTGTCGAATAGTAGTGTCACTTGTTTTCCTGCTGTAAATGCGAGTAGAGAATTAGTCAAAATGCATTGCGTTTATTTGAACTTCGTGTTTTCCCACTAAATGTCAATAATCATGCCCAATTCCAGGTCGATTTTTGTAGCACCTCCCGTACTTTCCGATATTTCCTAACAAATGTTCCCCGTCATTTAGGTGCAACTCCAGTAAACATGATGGTAAGTCCGTGTTTGTTGATCTCCTTTGGGACAATGTCTTCCCCACATTTGTGTGATTCAGAAGGCCACTTTTTCCCCGCCTTAATGGTGTTTACTTGGGGTTTTTAGTTTTCCTTTCTCCGATTGTCATCACTTATGTTCCGCTATGTGCACTTATTCATCCACTTGGTAAAGCAGTGAAAAGTCTTGAGTCTCTTCTTTCCCTCTTGAGCAATCTGTGGCATGCTGTCGTTCTGCCACTGATCCTCCGCTTCACGGTCCCCTAGAAAAATGGCTTTATTTTATTGTCTAGTATTTTATGCCTTACAAGTAGTTTCACGTCTGTAGAAGGCCGATCGACAGTCGGCATGATTACTGATTATGGTGTTTCCCCTTATGCCAAAAGTAGCCGGGGTTACCCGTATTTTTCAAAAAAGGCCAGCCTCACCGTTAGTCGATAATGTTCCTGATGAGAAACGGTCAGTTGCACATAATTCGTTCGAATCTGGATCGTAGAAACAGGATGATCAATTATAAACTGCCAGTAGTATGGCTTAACAAAATTATTTCCAGAGCGCATAAAGTCGAATTCAAATTTAGTGGAAGTTCCGTCTATATCCAAGTGAATTCCCTCCCTTTCCGGGTTTTAGGAGTCTTTTCGGGCGATGAAATAAAGCTCTACACAAAGCAACGGCGGAAGTCTCGTTTACAACCTACGCGTATTGGTAAGTGCTGCATTTCCTCATCGATTCTGCAGAGTTCAATGGCCTTGTTAGGGTTAAAGCCAAAAGTGCTATCGACCTATATTTTTTGCCAGTATAACGCAACCTTTTGTTTGTCATCTTCATTATTCCTCGCTGTCCCCCCTTTCCTAGTGGAGGATGTATATCCACATTCCTTTGCAATATTCGGTAGGTTGATACTTGCTGTCTGTTTTGGCTTGCAAGGTTCGCTATTACTGATACCTCTTTTTGCGTCATATTCTCTTTTGACGAGGTGTCAATTTTGAGCAACGCGAACTTCCATGTCCAACTTTAATGTCAAATGCGCTTTTTGTCACCACGTTCTATCTTATTTTTTGCGTTCCTGTGTCATTGTTGCTTACGTGCGCGGTTTCCTCGTCTGGGGACTGCTTTTGTGCTTTGCCCTCCGTTCCTGCTCGGGTTTGATGTTCATACGAACTACTCTTGTATCATTACATTTCTTTTGGAAATTGTTCTTTGTTCATCTGCTTCGGTTTCACAATCCTTCTCTAGACTTTTTTCTTGCAAGACATGTTGCATATACTAACTATCGTTTTGGTATCTTGGAAGTAGTTCGTCTGAGGTTTGATCATTACCTTCTATGTGAATTTATCCTACCTGATGTATGTAATGTATTTATACGTGGTCGGTTTCTACAAACATGGTCATAACCTATGCAGCCGCCAGCATGTGTAGCGTTTGCATGATGTAGTGTCTCTCGTTTTTAATCATAGCATTGCATATTTTAGAGTGGATTTCAAATCGCGTGGAATTCCGGCCTAAGATTGCTGATTTATCTTCCATTTAGGAAAATGTAATGAATGCAAAGAAAACGCCGCGGCCGGCTGCGATTCCTGCTTGGCCAGGCGCCGTCGCTTCTTGTCTGCATCCATATCGACAAATTCCATGAACGATCGCGCTTTTTTGGACGTGGCAAATTATTTGGATTCTGATCAAGAATGCGGTCCAGCGGGAGGCCCAACTGTACGCAAGCAGATTCCAGCTCGCAGAAATTCCGATTCGGGGTGTGATGAAAAAGCAAGCAATGGCGAGCCGCATGAAACATCTGAAGACGTTGCTGATGAAGTTTATGTTACTCCTGCGCCGTATATTGACCACGAGTATTCTCATTGTCATGCCCAGCTTCGCCGGCCGGAAGAAATTAGACTGGTGAATAACTTCAATGAATTGTACTGTGCTGATGCAATAAAACGCCTATCTAAAGACCGTTCATTTTGTAAGCAAACTGGAAGTCACATGCACAATCGGTTTTGCTTTACCTCCTACGATGAAAGTGAAGCTGAATACGACGAAACGGTGGGGACATTCAGTTCACATGATCAAACAACATACAGTGATGAATGCAGTGATACATCGAAGGATTTTGAGGAATTGTGTTCGGATGATATGTCTGAAGATGATGGTTGTCGGAGGCGTCGTCGTGTCTTCCGTGGCTCATCTCGCACACTCGCACCACGTCTGGCAGATAATGCATTCCGTTCACGAGACAGTATAAGAAGGCGTTCGGCAAAACACAGTTCTCGGGCACGCGGTAGGCGGCGATTTGACGTTGTATATCACACAGGCTCTCCGGGTACTGGTGTGACGCGGCGGTCAAAGAGGATCATTCGTGCACCAAAACGCCCATATGACGATTTTGAAAACCCGTTTTTGATTGAAGGTGAAGAATTCAATGGTTTCATCACGAAGGCAGTTGAAAGAGCTAAGGACATATATCGAGCCGGTATTCGGACTGGCGATACCACTCAGAACCGACCACAAACACATTTAGGTGTAGATGAGAATTGTCCGGAATCTCCCGGGCGTCCCGTCCGTGGCCGTCGGGGTCGAAGAAAGGGTCGAAAAGCGGGCCGTCGATCTAATTTTTTTTATGCTTCAAGGACTTTTGAATCAAACAATTCGACTTTGGCATCTGATCCTATAGACTCGACTTCCGAAGAAGATGAAGAACTTCGTTACTTGCGAATGGCTCGTCGTCGTCAGCGGCTGCGAAATGATGTGGAGCGAGATGGTTTCAGTTCAGCCGCTTCTGATTCATCAAATTCTCAATCAACTGTCAAGGATCACGATAATCGTATGTCGGAACCGCCACGTACAATCACTTCTGAGTGCAGTTTGCCGGGAAAGAACGAAAAACGGGGTGCGTCATTAGGAATAAGTGCTGTATGGGGACAGTCCCGCTGGGCCATAGCGCAAAAATTCTCCGCTCAGTCTTGGCCCGATTGTGTCCAGGATGATTTAGAGTCATACGACCTCGAGGAATCAGCCTCCAGTGTCGAGGCGAACGTCGAAGACTTGGAAGAGTGTGATATGGAAGAGATACGTCATACAGAGCCATCTAAATCCGGGTGGGTAAATTTCTGTTTGTTGACGAATATGGTATTGTTACTTTTTGTTGGCCAATTATCGGAGCTATCAATCTTACATCAATTTTTAGCTCATTAGTTACCTCGTATGTTTCTCATACACGGTAAATGGTCACGTTGTCGATGCTTATGATTGAAATGTCTTTAATATCTGTCTTATCCAGATTTTTGAATGAGTAACTTAAATCCCTCGTTTTTTGTCCAAATACAGTGAGCGCACCACCGTTGAAGCTGCTCAGCTCCTCCTGGGCATAAGCCAGATGCAAAGTTTTCGTCGTCAGTCGGGATATCTCAGTCTTGATTCCAGTGGGACTAGCGCCAGTCTAACGATTGATACGGCAGATTGCATCAAGGACACCTCACAGGAGTCTCCTGAAGCAGTGCCCATGACCAATCCAGTATCTCCAGATCATCAAGCAAACCCGTAATTTCTGTTCTTTTCCGTCATGAACAGTTTCACCATGTACGCTTGGATGGCGTTTCGGTGGAGCCAACTCCGCAATTCTAGTCTAAGACCTTCTAAGGGTCTCCTTTGCATGCGGCCCATGACCATAGTTCCTTTTCCTATCTTAACCCATAGTCACTAACACCAATCCCGTCGATTTTTCAATCCTCAGATATGTTAACTTGTATAGAACTGTACCCACACTCCATTTAACCCTCGTGCACATCATGTGCACCATGCATTAATAAGTATAAACAGTTTGCTGATTTCAAGAGGGATATTGCTCGTTAGCCGCTTCAGACCTATGGACTTCCTTTGATTCAAGTTAGTGTGTACGCATTCATGTGCAAAATTGACACCGAGTGCAAGGACTCAGTATTGCTATCAGTAGTTCTTTTCCCTTGTTCGGTTTCTCCTGGAAATCCAAACTTCCATGATGTGCAAATCTCCTTCGGGAAGGTGAACGTGTGCAGTATTATTTTTGCAGATCAGTGCAATTTTTTTGTTTATCCTTGCCTCTTGCGCATAGTGTGGTTGGTATTCTTTTCCACACCATTTTGTAATTCACTCATTTTTCAGGGTCCTCGTCTGTTCGTCTCAGTATTGCTTTCTTTCTGAAGATGATGTTCTTTGAATATTCCATTGAGCATAAACCTGTTTGATTTGCTCTTTCTGTGCACCTACCTTATTTTACCGTTAAGCTCTGTTGCTTTTTGTATGCGCATTTGACCTTTGTATTGTTTCCGTTCACTTGTTTTTACTCCGTGCTCATTCGGTAAACCCTAGTCCGATACCGACTGGTTCCCACGTATAAAATGAGAACCATGAATCTTCTAGTGCTAGCTAGTAACTGAATGCAGTATTGGTTGTACAGTGTTGGTATGATAAGTGATTTTATCTCATTGCCTTTTTGTTATTCCTACAACTGAAATTATTCGACTAGAACAATCATTACATTCTTGGCTGTTATTGGGGTGCGTTATCAGAGATGATGCCTGTGCTTGCGGCAGTTATTTGAAAAAGTGGTGTTTTCAGATTGTCTAACAGATAGAATACGTATTCTATCCTTCGGCATTGATGGGATCCCGTATTAATCTATTTCGTTGTTTTGATAATTGTACTTAATGGAGCTACCTGTCGGTCCTGCTAGTGGCTTCACCAGCTGGGGTTGTTTCTTTAAGTGTATTGCACATTCTCAGGACTGATTAGGAAACTTTGGAATAAACACTTGGCTGAGAACAAAAATTGGATCAGTATATTAGAACATAGCAACGCAACTCGCCTACCAAAACCATCAACTAGCGTTTCAGCGCCCGGAGTTGGACCTGCATTTCATTAGCGGAAAATTTGTGTTCGTTGAGGCTTGGCGTTTAGATTGCATGTTTCACCACCAGTTGACATCGACAGATCAACACGAAGAATTTCCATGCGCATTCCTGACGCGACAACTTAGATTCTGGCCAGACATACCAATTCAAAGTGTATATATACGAGGATGTTGAATGAGAGAATACCGCGTACGCACACTTGACGAGCGGCAAAAATCGTAAAACCGGTCCTGTGCTTCCGGAAGAATTTCGCTCACTCATCTGAGGATATATATATATATATGATTAGCGTGCTTCTCATGAGTTCAGTAGCAGGGACGACCTATTAGCCACTGAAGCTCACGATGTAAAGGGACCGTCAACCATATTCCTGAAATCGGACTGATGTGGGATAATATAAGGTCTCAACATACCAGGCGACTCACAGTCCACCATCAAATAGGAATGTGGCGTTTCTTCGGTCTGGTTACGGCCATTTGAGCGGCTTTGAACCGGACGATCGAGATGTAACCCATAGATGACGCCGTCGCTCCCGGCTCCGTGCTTAGTTGGAAGTAAATGCGGTACTGACAATAGTTTATCAACCACCAGGGGGGATTCTAGCTAGTCTGTGTGCGAATTAAAAGAAGCAAAAAATCAATGACTCAAGTGCCTCTACCAACTTCCAAGAGACAAAATTTAAGTGCGTTGAATAGATGAATTCTACTGTACGTTGGGTCTGAAACGATGCTGATGCCCAGTTGAGCTTCATGAGTAGCCAGCATTGTCAGTTTCAGCGGTCGCAAATTAACTGATGTCTTAACAAGCGGGCAAGCAACATTCGCGGTCCATGTGGAATCAAGCTGCTGATTTCTAACACTGCGGCCATGGCTTTGCGTTTACTTAGGGATTTTGATAAGTTTGTAAAACCGCTTCCGGGTCGTCGCATTAACTCAGTTACCTAAGTCTCAGTTGCCTTTCCTCCTCTATATCATAATGCATCCTGCCAGCCACTAACTGGCCATTGCCCATTTGATGACTTGTGTCTTGGGCTCAGTCACATGTACGGTTGGGAGTTCGTCTGCGTGTGTCCCTAGCCGGCGATCGGCCCATGTGACAGACGTGCGACCTCAGTGAATACACACAGGTGACTTACCGGTCAGGTTCATTCGGCGTTCGTCAGAACCACCTACCCAACTGTCGTCTGGACAGACTATTGCAATAAGATACCAGTTCCGAAGGAAACTTGCCCTACAGTGTGGTAACTACTACTTGAGCTGCTTGATCGCCGATTGTCGAATGGGCCACTGCTGTTGTATGTTCTGGGAGAAATGGATTTGCTCCATGTACTTGTAGTTGTTTACATGACGAACCAAACAGTACCACTTCATCCAAATCAGTCATTTTCATTAGGTGGCCATGTGACGGCAGTTGGGCTGGGACGGTATTCTTAGCAGGATTCTCACACGCACTTACCATTTGATTTGGCTGGCATACAAGTTTATTCGCGAGTCGGGGTCCAATTACGAGTGACAACATCGAGGATGGCTGCAAGTTGGTCTAGAAATCCCAACTAGGTTCGGAGGCGGGGCGGCCACTTCGCTCGCTATTATTTTGACTTACTGGCGTAGAAAACAGTCAGACTTTTGTTGGGGTGTAGTTCTGCTTGTCGTTATATCTTTCTTTAACGTTGGTCACACGAATGAAATCACGTGTAAGTTTCCATTCGACTATTGCAAAAGGCACCAGGGGAGCCTCTTCGCCAAGATTGCATGTCCCCGAGATCCAGGAAATTGCAGGATGACCTCAAGCCGAAGGTGTTCAGGTAACGATCAGAATCTCACGAAGGCGAGGGACTTTTTCATACCAACTTTGGCTTTTGCAATGGTCCAGCTTCTGAATGGAGGGTAGTAAAGGCTTCAGTTCCACAATCAATGAATGTGCAGTTTTCTCTTACTACTGTCTACTCAAAGGTCCTGTTTAATTCACGAGTTCCGAGAGATGCTTTATGACACTTCAATGGGCGACATCTTTGCGCGGAATAGCATTGCAACCGAAAAGCTGCTTGAAAAACCTAGAGATACCTTCGTGAGATCCTTGAAACTAGCGCAGCAGGATGCGATCGCTCAACTAAATAAGGGAAATATGAAAATCCCTCAGGCGAAAGGAACAGGTAACAGTGGCTTTAGTGTGACCGTTCGAGATCTGATTGCGCGTCAAAATCACCCAAATACTTGCAGCATCAGGAGGGTCGGTTCTTGATGTGCACGCAGCGTTTGATTTTGAAATTTCTCTGGATCTTTCACCATTTAGACCACACATTTTAGTGCGTCAAAATTTGGTTTTCGGCTAAGTGATTACCCACTTCAGTTCAAAATACGATGCCGCAGAACAAGGAGAATAGAATCATCACATCAATGGATGCAAACTAAGTCATCGTCTGCTTATATGGTAATTTGCCAGTTTTGCTTCTAGTCAACGGTGGATTCGTAATTTCTGTATCTCGCAGGAACCTCTTGCCCTCTGGTTTCTATGCGGCCTTGATAGGCAACACCACTCCAGAATTTTCGGGGACGAATACGCACTGTGATAAAGCGGCATTTAATTCGAAAACTGGATAGTCTCAATTTGTGGCTCAGAATGAGCTCATTGAAGACATTCCACCCTTGTTGCCTTGTGACCCCGATTTACTGTTCCACTCGCTTCTCAATTTGTGGCATCGTTATCCAACCTTTTTAACACTTGTTCTGAAATCGGAACCATCCCCGACTGATAGAAACTGGCTCGAATGAGGCCAAATCCCGAGAAGTGTCAAAATAAACACCAGTTAACTGCCAGTCCCCCAATCCTATTGAAAGTATTCAGTTTCTGCCTACTCACTGAAATTCGATCTAACCCCATAGATTTTGCGTACAACCATAGGCTGTGAGCTGCATCGTTCATCCAGTTGTTTCTCTTGACAGATGGTAAGGCTTGTTACCGATTTTTATGTCCCTTTCCAGTCCCTCCACCAGAGCGACGCCGACTCTACTTTTATATATTTGGTAGCTTCTCCAGTGGCATTCAATTTACTGCTTGTGGTAGGAATAAAAGTTCATTCTATCCAGTTAACTGAGGAACATTCCCACTTTCACTTAGTTTATTTTGCGAAGTTCTCATCCCCCGGAACTCACTGGTTGTACCTCAAATGACGAAGCAGTTACCATTTGTCTCTACAATGCTGAAGAGAGTTCTATTCATCTGTAAGGTAATCTAGACTGATAATTTTCTAATGTGCTAATGTTCCCTTTGGTCTTTAACGCGGTAATCAACTTCTTCCAGAGACCCTTAATCCTCTCAACGAATAACCAGTTCATTTTAAAGAGATTCTTCTGAAGGCTACATTGGCCGGGTTTTATTCCACAACCTTTCCGGGGCCATGTGCAGAACCTGTGCACGCTATTTTGATTCTTCAGGTTTATAAAACGAAGGGTTCTTTATTTGTTCTCCATTCTGTTATCTCATACACTCGTACCGTTTGGCCTTACAGTTTCCCGGAACTCTTCTTCGAACTAAAGGAAAGTGGTTTCGTTGTTATAGGCAAATATCTAAAATAAATTACGTGTCGTAGTAGAACAAATGGAGACATACCTGCCGAATTTATTCCTTAAAAGTGCATCGTTGCTTTTGACAGATTTTACCTAGCACAAACTGTTATCTCCACACGGCATGTGTCCAGTTTCTCCCTATTTTTCCATACAATCCGAATTTGGGCAAGTGTGGATTTGTTCCCTATCCCGCTCGTCCATCAGTGAACCACGGAGTTGGTAATAAACGGCTAGTACACTTAATTTGTATTGTTGTCTTTATTTTTTCTTTTATCGCATCGTTCAGTTTGCCAGTATATGCCCACATTTCGCTCGGTGTTCTGTTACATGTTTGGTGTGTTAGAACCAAAAGTCCACTCTCATCCGGGTGCACATAGGCGTTATTTGACTTGATTTAAGGTATTTATTCAATTTTGAAGACGAATTCGGTAGCATAAGACGATAGCTTTAGGACATGCTAGTTGTTGCATACAATCAGTGTTCCCACAAGGGGGTCTTGATCTGAACGCTTGGCTGGCGGTCTCGTTTCGTAACGGTGAAAGCACAGACCAGTGATAGCTCTACTCGCTTGACTGATAAAGTGACACAATGTCAGGTTGTCGATAGCAACTCAATCTTTTAAAGCTGTCGTTTATAAATATTCGTCATTCGGATGCAGTGGATTTGAAAATAGAGGTGGTTTGGATCAGATATGTTAAAAAATTATACTGTACAGAACACCAATATTATTTCTTCGGTCATTCGTGTTCTCGGCTCCACAGCTTGTAAGTCAGATCGTGTGAACATGTAGCAATGGACTTCGCATCCGGAGAAATGTCCGCATACACGACCTTGCTGTTATGTCCCTGTAACGTTTGAATTGGTGCCCAGACCGGATGACCCCATAATTTGGCGGTTTTATCAAACGAGCTTGTGAGGATGTAATTTGCGCGACGTGCTGCAGATGGGGGGAGGGGCAAGAGAGGCCACAACGGAACCAGTGTGAGTACTTAATGAGCGTTTAATCATACAAACAGCAAAACGTACAAAAAACTGAAATACTTTAATAACAAATCTAGATTAGCTTCTTTAGGTTAAGATATAACTTCACAGTATTTCAATAACGCCACACTCCATTCGATGGAGAATTTCTCCGGCCTATGGACCATAAAAATCCACAGGCGTTTATCAGTTGGTTAAAAGCATCAGTGATCCGATTACGCGCCTATAGCGGTAAGAAAAGCTGATTACTATGAACATCGCATTATGATTTGTGAATTATCGGCCTTCCGATAACTTTACCGAAACATAACTCAGCCGGTGACTAGATCTCAAAGAGCAGCCTCCCTAAACAAGTTGTGGTTCTGTGGCTCAAAATCGTCAGTTCGGAATACACTCCGTAACAAGTTTCAAATACACAAGGGTTCAATAATTCAGACACTTTTATTTCTTCAAGAGACCTCAATCCTATCGGATAGAAAGAGGACACATTCTTAAGCAAAAATTCTATCAGAAAAATCAGTTTAGGGCCAATATATTAGGAACAGCACGAAAAATTTCAACTACCGAAGTTTTCGCCCCCGAACCTACAACCTGCTTGGTTCAGTCCCCTTTATGCAACTGCTAAGTGTGCAGTAATGTACCCTGTTACGGTTGCTACCTCGCAACACCGAATGATGACGACAGAGAAGTTCTAAGAACATACGTTAGGAAAACTATAGGGAAGTAGAAATATCTCGAATGTCGCTGACTGCGACAATTGGCTATATCGCCTAAGGTCCCCAGTCATCCCGTCTGGCGATCTCGTTGACCCGCTCAGCAAAGACAGATCAAATACTACAGCCCCTGATATTTTTGCACCACGTCCTTCATTTGACAACATCGCCTTGAGGCCTCGGCAACATTAACGAGGAAATCGAAATAGAACAACTCTGGCTATTTGTTTCAAGCCTGCACAAGTTCGATGAAGGTGCAGTGCAGCCCAAGCACTCGACGTCACATCGTTGATATCCGAGACCTTGGTTACTTCGAAGAAATCGAGGTCTGTCATTTCGGTTACCATGTTCCCGAATGAAATGATGATTGAATTTGAAAAATCGGATGCAACAAAACTACACTTAAGAGGAATGACTTGATTCTAACTTGACAAAGAATCCTGACGTCTGCAACGTGTATCCAATACGCATGGATAGAGGAAGCAGTGTTCATCCAGGTTAACGGAAAAACCGTTGGGGTCCGAAATCTAAATGACCTGTGGCGATGAACAGAATTGTACTTATTTCTGATGGAACAACCGCGAGGGATTACTGATGACCACAACTGAAAAAGCGTTTCATTCAACGGATTAGCGACGAAAACTAATTGCCCATTTTCAAAGTTGTCCTCCGCACGGGCTATGTAAACTAGCAACAACGAATGATGCCCGTGTAGTAAATGAATGCGTGTACACACTGAGATGGTGTAACCCCACCAGATTGGGTGCTATTCCAGCGAGATAATATATCTACTCAGAACTTCCATGTGGTCATATTGACCAAGTAGGCTGGACATGACTAACTGCTCAGTATAACAGCTTATAGGTTCTAATTATTGAAAGTTTAGCCTAAAAGACGGTGAACTGAATTGTCCAGTCAAATTAAATGCGCCGTTCAGAAGCTAACAGTAGACCCGTAAACTGTTGGCTTAAGGTGAACAGCGGGGCCCGACGTTGTCGGACAAAAAGCATCCAAACAAGGAAGCGGAACCTTACTGAAGATTCGCTGAGCAACTGCGATAAACCGATCAGTCAGCTAGGGTTCAGACGTGATGCGCATTTGATAAAGAATGGATGAGGTTTAGGTGACGTGTTATGCTTGTGAAATGAAGAATTAAAAATTGGATGCCGACGACTTCGTCACTTGTTGGTCGCCGAAGCTTTTATTATTGCATCCTGCTGGTAAATGAATTCTCGAAACTCAAATAAGGTGTGGTAAGAAGGAGTTATCCAACCGAACGTAAGGAAATGAACTTTGGAGACGGAGTAAGAAGAAACCTGATTCGCAAATGGCTCGAAAATGACATCAACAGCACGACTAGTTCCGTCATCAGGTGGATATAGTCATCGCTGACGGGTACAAGTGTGTATCAGATCATTAGTCACTGTCGTGCGAGATGGAGAGATCCACTTATGCATATAAAAGTCGACTCTAGGAGCTAGAATCAGAAAGGTGACCTTTAGTTTGGCGAGTTGCCGTGGACACGGCTCTGGAGTGGGGACTGCATTAGTGAACACCCAAGTATAGCGCAAACTATTATTCCAATAACAGCAATTAACCTAATTGGTCTTACCGATTGCTCTCCGATGGAAGCAGACAGCATAACTGTACAAGATTCAAAGGACGATTTGACTGATCCGCAAATATTTCGAGGTGGTATGAGAATCCTGACCTTAATCAGAATGGGAAACTTATTGACGTACTACGCATTCTTATTTAACGAACTGAAAGATATCCCTTGTTAATAGAATCCCGATATATATATATATATGCCTGGAATTCAGTGAGTGCTTATTGTGCGAAGAGTATTGAGGACTTCTTTTCAGTGAGAAGAGTAGATTAAAAAATGATTTACATACAAATGAATTGAAGCGTGATCACAAACGACTCTCAAGGATAGCTGGGACAAAACCGGAATAATACATAGTAAACACAATTGAGAAACTCCAGTGCAGAAACCTTGGTGAGCCCAGGGTAACGGGAGCTCTAAGCTGGATAAGTTTACGGTACCTGTTGCAATACATTTCCAATACAAAGTGGTGCTGCTGTAACTTCGATTTTTTTCTTGTTCTTTGAACTGGTTGTTAAGCCAAATGAAGTCGCTGATGTCAACACATGACCGAAAAATGCAGGATGGTCTAGCCCCATATTTCCATCTAGACTGCTTGAACATTGAAGGCCTCATTTGATTTTGGAAAATTTAAAGGACATGAAAAATCCACTTCACGTTGAATAGGTATAAAAGCGTGTGAGCGAAACAAAACAGGCTGTTAAGGAAAGCTTTTTTGTTAAATCCAAGACTGTAGTCAACGGTTGTATCAGAAATGAGGTTGTCAGAATTAGGCATTTATTGAGCTGTTCTATGATATTGTTGATTTTGAACAGCTGCGCATCGCGCTGAAGAGAACCGGGCCCAGAGCAAAAGGTTCGTATTTTCTTTTGCCGACGCCGCTTAAGACAACAATAGTCACTTATTGTTCAGGAAACATCGTGGCAGTGAATTATCTAAATCAGAAGTAAAAAATGGACTTCAATTTTCAGCTATGGCTAAAGTAGAAAGTGGAAAACGCAAGAACACATGGCACCTGAAGAAGCGTTGTTTCATACTTCAAAAAAAGAAGCCCACGAAGATGAGCACCAGCATAGTTGTGGAGAGAGAATGGCTTTAAGAATCGACTTCATTATCAGGGGAACACGGTCAAAGCAAAAAGTATTGTGAAAAATTGCTGAACTAAGGTGACATTGCGACGGATTTCTTTTGTCAAGTGCGATCTGAGATGTTTGCAAAACTTAAACAGATCCAGGTATTAAGAGTCGTTGATCCTGGCGAGGTTTAAACCACGCATTCTATTCGAACACCGCTTGTTGTGGTACTGTAGTTCAGTTCGGGTAGAACATGAGACAGTGGAGTACGGATGGAATTCCGAAGTTCGTTACGGTTAACGAATACCAGTTGGGTTGCAATTTTGTTGGCGAAATAGCAAAGAAACAAAAACAAAGGTATGATTATTATGATTAGGTAAACTGCATTTTATGCTTACGTTCAAAGCGGACACTAGCAATCACATTATTGTGTGCGGGCAGCACATAAATCGCCTGTTGCTGTCTCAAGTCCCAAATACGAACTGTATTGTCAGAACTGGTTGTTGCCGCATGATATCCGTTGTCTGCAATATCCGCACCGAGTAAGCCTTCCAAATGGCCCTCAAAGAACATAATACATCGTCCAGTGCGCAGGTCCCATACGCGAGCAAAGCTGTCCAGGCTTGTGGTCAAAGCCAACGATCCGTCAGGGTGAAAAGCTACATCATATACCGGCTTCGAATGTCCTTCCTGATGCAATACCTCCTCGCAAACTTCCAAATCCCACAGACGCCAAGAACTATCGAAACAAGCCGTGGCCAAAAACCTTCCGGACGGATGGAAAGCCAAACGAGATACACGATGAGGTGCGTGACCTTCGATATCAGCCAACGGTTCTTCACTATCTAGGCTCCACAGCTTCACGCTTCCATCCTTTAATTATGAAAAAAACGGATAACGGTGGTCGATTTCACCTCTGTGGTGTCAAAACGATTAGATATTTTATCCTAAAGTCTGGGCATTCAGTGTTTAGCATGGCAACGATTGTGGTGCATTTACTGGCTGAATTTTCTAGTGCCTCGACTTCGGCTGCTCGGGTCAAGGTGTGCAAGCCACCAAAAGTTAAACATAAACAACACTTAAGAACTGCAGACCAACACATCACATTCCATTTACAGTACGCAGTTTACAAACCGGCTTGAGAACCCTTTATTGAAGAGAATACAGCAGAACCACGGCAGACTTAGGGGAACTGTCAACGGTTGTATCTTTGGGTTGGGTTCAATACAATGAAATCAGATGGACTTCTCCGCATTGCCAGTAGAGAGCAGCGGGGTGATTTGATGTCGACATATTCTTTTTTAACAAAAAATAGATGAAATATCTGCTCTCCAGGTTAAAAATACAAACAAAGCAGATATGACGGAACCGTTTCTGGTGATCGGTTTTTCTCAAATACAAGGAAGAAAGGGGACACGAATTAACCAGGAATGTAAATCCCCAATGATGAGTGAAACCCATGGAATGAGTAAATTGCTTGTTTCGCAACTGATTCGACTAGATTCCATGTTCAAAGCATGAGACGTTCAATTACTTCCTCCCGAAGTGTCCGGAACCGCAGCTTTTTTGCAAAACGCGTTAGGCTTACTAGGAACAAAGTAAGGTTTCCATAGCTTTCTTTTGATCCTGGTATGAGGGGGCTGATATTAAATTTCACACTCAAATATTGATCAACACAGAATTAAGAACTACGGCAAAAAACTTTGGTTAATGGTGACTTGATGGCCACTTGGAATAAATACGCACTTACTGGATCCATTTGAATGAGAAAGGGCAAAACCAATTTGATTTATGATCAAGTTATCGATGCCCAAAGTTGCCTTTTAATCTAATCCCTGTGGTTAGCAGCTCTGGATGGTGCGGTGCATTTCGATGAAGGTTTAGGGGTGTGCATTACGATTGGGACGATCAAGCTGAACAGATATTTTCTGCATACCGAAAGAAAGTTTACACATAGTGGGCCACTAGACAATTGTTTCTGACAATTAAAAGCAAAAACCAATATGAAGTAACTGATTATTCTCGTCGATAGTGCCGGTGCCCGTACATATGTGCACGATTTCGATTGTTTATAAACAACGAGTGCAAACAACATGCTTAGACTAACGCATCGTTTCGCTCTTCCACGGGGGCTGTACAGTCGAAGCGCGCGAATGAGTACATTGGAAGAATCTTAACACTGAAATCTGGAATGGACAATCATACGAAATTATACTAGGCAAAGGTTCGGTATCGAAACGAACGGCAGCGTTCACTTTGTTGCCTGACAAAATTCGTTAACTAGGACAGACAATGAAACTACCTGAAGATTGTTCACGAACGCTGCCCAAGGACCTAATGCATATGATGACCAAGGTGCGCGATACAGAAGTTGATAGCGAAACTAACTGTCACTGCCATTCTGAACCTGGGTTAGGAAGAAGCTGTATCATGCAATAGTGCATTAAGATAAGCCGCAACGATCCACTCAAAATCGTCTATTGGAAAATTGTCTGATTCAAATTCGGTCACCGAATGTTTAACACAGATGGTGTTTTTTTTTCGGCATATGTCGCCCAATCCAACAAAGGATTGAATAACTTTCACTTTCGGCTTTTATAAACACCAACCTTGTACCAACGTGCTCTCCCTTTAATCGCTATCGAGAAATAGCGGGAGATCAACTAAAAATTAAAAAAGGTAAAGAAATGCACAAAAAAGGAAAGACTTCGAATGTAAGAATCCCACTACTTGCGACATTCAGCCATATCACCTATGGTCTCCGAAAATCGGTTTGGGGCATCTGGTGGACACCAACGAAGTAGTGTAACAGAACCTACACGAGCCAGTTCACTGGCTAAAATTTTCGTGCCTTTATGTCATCGCCTTAAATGGCCATCATCACCCATTCTCCAATTATTAGCTGTCTCGGGGAACAGCGCACAACGAGGTAGGCGTTCTGTGGGCAAAGGAAAACAACCTAAACAACTTTGTCCTTCTTACTTAACCGCTATGATAAAGATTCAACTATAAAACCCAGTAAATTACACAAAATTTCCGAGCTGCTCACAAAATCCTCCCGCCGTATTCCACTAATACTACGGAGAAAACGATATTCACAAGCCAAACATTCCCATATTTTCTGCTCTCAAAGGTCAGACTTGGCAGCTAGATAGCAACACCCAATCCGTCGTTGCTGAGTAAACTCCACATTCGATTTCAAGAAATTACATCTCCCTCACTCATCCAAGTCTTCTACTGCAAGGCTTGGTTTTGGGCCAATCTAGACCTGCAACGGCATTTCACACTTCGAAGAGGCAAAACGCATACCAAACATACCTACACTGTCGTTCAAACGATCGGAGAAAACCTGTAACTTACTTGAATCTTCACTCAGCAGCATAACGTTGTCCGCATATTCCGAGACAGATTTCCGTTTGAGTAAATATCAATGCCATCATTCTCAGATGAAGATAGGGTTATCTCTGTAACCACCCCAATGACAGAAGTGAAAAGGGAAGGTGAAAGAGGACAACCCTGACGAACACCATTTCTCATAGTGAATTTGGGTGAAAGATTGTCGCAAGCACGAACGGAGTTCCGGTTGTTGCAATCCACGGACCAGAAAGGCAAAGTGAATTTCCCTGGTACATACTCCGATGAGAAGCAGGGATGCAGAATGGTACGCCTGATTGAGTCAAACGCCATTTTCCGATTACGAAAGACATCTATCGTAAGTTTATGTAACGCATGCTTATATTCTAAGATTTGCCGCACAGCGAATAGTTGGTCAATACGACCTCGATGGAATGGGAAACCAGTTTGATCCTCTCGCATACTCCTTTAGCAAGTGCAAGGCAATCGACCGAGGATAATGCCCGCGAGCAGTTTGAATGGAATGCTCGCCAAATTAATTTCTCCTTGAATTTCACAAGAGGGTCAACCACCTTTTGTGTAAATCAGTATATTCCCTGGATCACCCTGCTGTCAATTTGTTTGTTCAAGTTATTTTGACAACTTTCTCATTCTGACTCCATCTACCCCAACCTCTTGCCATTGTACCGTGTTTAGTTTGGCATACAGTATATATAACACCAGTCCTTCAGAATTCGTTCTGATGTCAATACCTCGCCAAATTCTCTAAAAAAGGACGCAGACAACGCATTTAGTCCAGCTGACGTAGGCCTCACAATAAAATTTATTTTCTTGTTCACGTCTATTTCTTCTGGAGGAGCGATGGCCGTAGATACTTGTTCGGCAGACACAGTCATAGTTGATTGCTGCTGTCGGTGCGATAGGAGGAGACACAAATTCGGCCTCCGTTATGCCGTCCCGTCTCCGCCAAGTACCCAAGTTGCGTGTTAAAATCACCAGCAATAACCAGAACGACCGTTAAGTGTACAACACGGAATAATCGAGACAACACTCCATGGAACTCGTCTTTCACTTCAGGGGAGCTGCAGTCAGTGGGCGCATACACCTACAACGAAAAACAACGACCCTTCAAATTGACTGTTATTCACACGTACAGAACCGTCCGACTGAACCGCACACAAACGACTGTTGACTGGAACCTAGTCTAACAGTTCACGCTCGGCTCGTATGCTCAGAGCGATCGAAATGGCAGTATGATCATGAGCCCTCAAAACCGGATAATCTGATATGCGAAGAGTGAAACAAGTGGAAAAGATTCCATCAACAACTGGGATCTGGCACACACGTTGTGGAGACGAAGTACACATCCACTTCAAAAGTTCTAGTTGAGACGGCTTTTCTCCCTATCTGAATGAGCCCGCGGATACTGAAGGTAGCTAAGTGAAGTGGACATTTAGGTTCAAATATTACTTGCAAACTATTTCTCCGCCTTTCACTGATGCCGCCATCAGGTAAATGTGTCGAGCCGCTGTTCCAGTAGCGTTCTGTGTGGTCTCTAAAAAAGAAGAACGGAAATTGGTTTTCCTGTAGAAAAGGTGTTGGAAGTATTTGGTGTTTTCTATAGGAAATGTAACCTAATCTTTTGATCTAAGTGTAAAACACAAGGCATTGCAGCGTCAAGCCAGCAGTGGAACTCGGAACAGGTGCATACTTCCGTTACCCACCCTCCTCGAAGCATTGAGCAGCGCGATCTGTTTAACTTGCACGACAGCCGATGCAGTAGGGAATTTATCGTTTGTATGATTTGTGGAGGTTTGCCGACGGGTACTGCTAGGGAGACTGGGAACTAAGCAGATGAACTATTAGGGTTCTCAGCCAAAGCCTTTGATTCGAACAAGAAGCTGACGGCAAGGCAGCGGAAAGTGGCCGAGTGGAAAGTCATCCGACCGGACCAAGCATTTCTCGAACAGTGCAATTTTAAAATCAAGCAATACAACAGAGAAGTTAAGCAATGTTACTTTGTCGTGATTTTCTTGTTTCTATGCAGACTTATTGTATTGTGCTTCTCATGATAGCCTCCTTCAACCCAAATAGTTAGGTTTCAGCTATAGACGGAGAAATTCGGCAAGCGTCAATCAAAAGACGAGTCAAAAAGGAAATAGAACTAAGCAAGCTGGAACAGCCGGGGTGATCTGAATGGAGTTCTTCGATGAGTTCGTTTTTATTAATTGATTCATATTTGACTTACTTTGTTGGGAACGGCAGCCCTATTGTCCTGCAGTTTCTTTAGTACTATGCGACGCAAACAATGAATTTTAAAGTCCTTGCACCGTAGTTTAGGATTCAAGCTCCGCAGTAAGTAATCCATGGCTCATAGGCTATGGTACGAGAATCTTAAAACACGAAGAATATTGTATGTTCTGAAAGCAGATCCACGAATGGATTAGACGGGGATTAATTCAGAGGACTAAAATATGCAAATTACGATCAACGAAGCCAAGCAAATCAATATGGTAATCGTTGGAGGTGCATCATCATCAATCTGTTATACTTGTTCCCGTTATGACAGAGAGTGGTGCAAAACACTGTGCACTGAAATACGGACGTATGCAGACGAGGTACTGCTGAGTAAGTAAGATCAGCTTTTACACGTTCTAAAACCAAAACCATTGGCACTTCTAAATTCTTCATGGTTTCGAATTTGTGCTGCCCATAGCGTTCTGTTATCCTAGGTTTGAAAGAAGAATTTTAGAAAAATATATGAACAAGGTTAAAAGTTTGAAAAGCTATTTACTGGTGAAAGGCACATCGAGTTAATTTTGTCTGCCTTTGTATACAACATTGCGCAAGATTCTCGAGGTTGGTCGTTCTCTACCGCTGGGCTGCTCAATTATCCTGGTGCATCTCCTTTCGAAGCAGATCGACAATGCCTTTCGAGAGCATATTCTTCCTCTGGCTGATGATGGCATAATCTTTCCGTAGAAAAAGATGCACTTCGGAAAATATCCAAGGCTTATCGTGTGAATTAAAAAAGTGTTACGCATGGTTCAAACTGCCAAACATGCACGCTGTACGGACAATCGAGCAATTTCCCTAACACATCAATTCCGAAGGGAGCACTTTGGATTATTGTGAAATCTTCAAAATAATTCATAACCTAAAATCCATGCCCCATTGCAAACTGGTTCTCTGGGAACCAAGGTTTTGATCACCAAGATCACGAGGAAAATATGCACCCTGTAAGTCACGTGATAGATGTATCATTCATGTGGTCTGCTAGAGGATGGCCGCCTTATGAAAGGTCGGTGGGCGATGTTCAGGCGGATAAGACCGTGGCGTTTGGACGTAAAGGTCACAGATTTGAATCCTCCTACCGCCAGTCAACTTCCTCACTCGGCAGTCTCCTGTTGGCCACGGGCCTTTCTTTGTGAAAATGGTATATGCAGTTGTTTTATTGATCAAAGAAGCAAGGGATAAAAAGACCCAACCAAAACTGAACCATTTCCGGACCGCAAGCCGAAGTCATGACCTTTTACTATAAATACAATATCGAACAAGGCAACTGCGGGTCTCGAGTGAGGAAGGCGAACCAATTTAACACCAAATCTCCATTCTACTGTTTCTTTAACGATCTCAAGCAAGCAGGCCATTACATAAGAAAGTAAATGATTCAAAGTTGAAATGCTTGGAACAGATATTCAAGAACAGACAAAGGTTATCGCATCTAATTGAATCAAATCCGTAATTCATGTTGTGGGAATATCTCACTGGCTAAACAAACTGGAAACTTGAAAGAGTGCACGGAACAAAGTTTTTTGCATCCTTACTTGAGCTGAACTTGCGAGAGCTAGTTGCTGTTCTGACTGCAAACGGGCTTGTGGATGCCAAACAACTGCACAAGCCGGCGCTGCGTGCCCCCGTAAATTGGCCACCATATTGCAATCCGGCAGGGACCAGATACGACACAAACCGCTCCAGGATGATGTCGCTAACTGTGCACCGTCCGGGGAGAACCGGCACATTGTAAGTGGGCGCACATCCCCGACTTGACTGCACATGAGAGTCGTTCCCTGAAAGAATTGTAGTGAAATAAAAAATGGATATGAATAGAGAAGTGCTTCGGAACTCACCGCAGTGACTTTGTAATTCCAGGGTGAAATCCCAAGTGCAATGAATTTAGGACAGGAAACGCAACTGCTGCTAGAAAACTTGGCCGAGCTTTAAATAGCAAAACAATTCGAGGTAAACAACGAGAAAGTAAAGAAATCGATGCACAGTGTACCCATGGAAATTACACAATCTTTAAAGGGGAATGCGAAAGACCGGAACATATTGGCACGGGGATAAATTCGAGAATGGAAGAAGCAAGCCACAAACCAATACAAGCAAAACTACAGAATCTTTTGCGATTCGAAAATAACAGGAAAAAGCCACTCACCAACGTCGTGCATGGTAAAACAGCTGGACTAAACTGAGACATTCATGGTGTATGAAGCAGCAGGTGGTTAAATGTGTAGACAGGAACTCTCAATGCCCGAATTTAAAACAAGAAGCTATTAATCGAAAGTTCAAAACTTCTCTAAGGTTTCCCACGTGACGTTTGTAGCAACGAAAGCCACTCACCTAAAAAGGACGAACTAAGCTACAAATGCGTCATAGGAAACCAAAAAACACTGTCGGTCATCAAAAGGTTTTAAACATATTCCCCTCATCATCTTCAACATCACCGTGCAGCCAAAAACAGCAGGGCTATCTACGCCGAGCGATGCCATTTCCAAAAGGTCATATATGTCTATCATAAGTGAGCATCCAAAGGCAACAGGGAGTGGATCTACACAGACGGGAAAGGACACACGGAACACAGTCTAACTGTACAAACGCACTTTCACAATCATTCTGATTCGATAGAAAATGACAACACGATCGCCACTGTTCACGGTTCACTGCCATATCGTTCGATATCTTCAGTCAGCAACTCGACGGGTCTTTCGGACCCCAACCACGAAGGCGTGAGACACTTACTTTACCTAAGTTCGATGTACATTTTCTCAATCCATGTTGCCACGTCATCTTCATAACTTCGCGTGGCTTTTTCCACTCCGTGGGAGGAACCCAAAATAGTACATGGTGTGGTAGACGAGTGTTCGTCATACGCAACACGTGACCCAGCCAGCGTAGTCTATTAAGATTCATACGCTGAAATAAGGTATTCTCAGAATTGACACCTAATAGTGGATTCCCCACGTCCACATTACTCACCCGGCGACTCCGTCCAATCCTAGTGATACCACGTGGACATAGGTAGTCGAAAACCTCCAAATGACGAACATTTCCCACACACATACTCCATGTCTCACAACCGTACAACAAAACTGAGCACACTGGAGCACAGTACATACGAGCTTCCAACTTCAGTGAAATATCAGGCTGACGCCACAAGTGCTTC
>LUCM01010320.1:22901-39315 GCA_008360955.1 Fasciolopsis buskii | reverse complement strand
TCCACTCTCTGTTCGCCTTGTATATTCACTCTTTTTATAGAAGCGTGTAACTCTGGGGAAAAGGCAGCGGTCATTAAGGCTAGCCTTTCTGTCATCGCATAAGTGAGAAACATGGGACGGGCAATGCTAGTGACAGGTATACATATGCATAAATGGAGCGAGAAAGAGGGAGAACATGATTTTACCAGATAAGATAGAAAACTTACTCGCAGAATTTTGTGATACTCTTGTAACTTAGCCTTACGCAATGCGGTGGGAACGGTTTCATAAAGTTTTCTGGTTCGGTCAAGCCGCACTTTCGCTCGTGATAAAGAAAATTCGGCAATCCACATACGTGCACTGGCCAACGTTTCCGGCCCTTGATGATACCATACAGTGGTGTCCTATTCGTAAAAGTCGACAGGGCAAAATGTCACTTGGATACTCAATGTGTGAAGCTGTGATTAGAGCTCAATCACGATAAAGCTACTTAAAATATAATGATATCATTCGTTAGTCACAATTTTAGACAATTTAGACAGCTCAGATTTAGGAAAACAAGAACAACCGATATAGATGAAGATTTGAGTTAAATAGGCAACTTGCTGATCGGAAGATAAATACCAAGCTATTGCCTAATCACATTGGCACGAATATGATACAGAGTGAAACAAGAGGAAACAAAACAAGTATTGGAAAAAGACTATCCTAGCTGAAGAAAATGAGCAGTTCTGAATAATTGACAACTATTCGATAGGGGGACAGCCTGCGAGTATTGTTACCGTCAAACGAGTGGTTCAAGACAGACTTTGTGTATTTCTGTGTATGTAAGTGCAACTCGTGGGGAAGGCACGAATCACGGTATTCCTATAGGTTGCACAAAGCGCGAGAAGAAAGAAAACTGAGGATAATTCGATTATTTAGACAATAATCCAAAAATAACAGGGATTTTAGAATGAACGATATTAGACAGAAATCCACAGATGCAACCCACTTTGGACATGCAAAAAGTAAACTGAAATTATCTCTGGTCACATTGCGTCAACATGTGTTCCCATAAATAGTCATGAAGACTGATGCGACTGGGATACGAAGCTGTGAGTCCAGAACCGACAAGCTTTTGTACTCAAGGTTGCATCTTCAGCCTTTGTATAATGATATCTAGACTACAAGGCTGAGGTAATTTAAAATATTTCATCGTACTTTGTCTTATGAATTTCAAAAACGTTCTCGGGATAACCCCGGCTTTCAAAGCAGTACTCTGTATGGAACATATTGTGGGACCTTTTGGTGCTCACGTGAATCTGCCATAGTATCTGAATACTTTCGAGAAAACACACTTACATCACGAATGGGCTCGGACGTGGTTGTACCTGTCCCATCTGTCCCGACCCCGGATGCAGCTGTGGAAGAGCCCGATGGTAATGGTCGTTGAGCAGGTCCTCCGCTGATCGCTAGAATCATTCGAAGTCGTTCTCTTCTATCCGCACCATCTTCACCAAATAAACCTAATTAGATAAAGGAAAATGCAGCAATCTGAATTGACGGAAGAATGACTGGAGATAAAAAAACGACCAATAGTCTAGGGTCTCATAATTCATTGAACAACAAGGAGTCATCCCAGAAGCACATAAGTAGTTGTGAAGAAAAGTTGCCTGTTGTTCGATGGCTGAGACTGTGGGATGAGCCTTGTAACCACGAACATTCCAGTAAGAAATCGGCAGAAGGTACAGAGTACAACGATCAATACATGACTGTAATTTTATTTTAAACTATCTAGTTGAAGTAGTGTAGCCCCTCGGGTTACTACCTTTTAATGTGCTGTGAAAATAGTGTACCTCACATACCCTAAATAGAGCAGAGATGTGTGCTAACTGGAATGCATTCTTATTTCAGACAGAAACGTTGACGAACTGGTGACCGGACGCGAAGAAGGGTGCTCAAGTATTATCGTCGTTGCTCAGCACTAAACAGCAGGACAAGCCCAGCTGACCATTCCCATTCTCCCAAAGCTATAGGTTACAACAGAAGGGATGAATGTGCAAGGTGGGCAGCGGGTGGACTTAGAGGGGCAGGAAAAGTAAGGAATGCCGTATCAGCCAACACAGAATACAGTTTAGCTGTACAAGCGTACTTTTCCAGTCATTCTGATTTGGCAGGAAATGACAAAACGACAGCCATTGTTCGCGGTTCACTGCCGTGTCCTTTAATATCAGCCGAACTGTCCAAGTAGCATCTACACTGTTGACGAAGTTATGAGGTTTTTGTAGACTAACATCATCGGCTCTAAAACACCTAGGAAGGTTTCAAACTGTGCTAAGAAATGCGACATGCACTAAATAAGGCTACGGTTTACTGTCATATTTCATCTACTCGATACACGTTATTTAATTGACCTGTGAATGAAATTAATGGCCATGGGTTTTTGGGCCGAAATCGAGTGTAAAGATGCTGAAATGAAATCTTGAAAAATATTCAACGATGCTGGAGACCGTTTGTACTCCATCCCCAACAGCTTTCACGGGGTTCATTTATCCCTTGATAAGAAATAGCTGAGCAAAATCAAAATGGTATTCGTGCATCGAAAGATAATTGGCATGTAAGACATCACCAACCCTAAAAGATGGCCATCAAGTTAAATTTCCAATACAATTCTCAAATTAAAGTTAAAACCCATCTTCTTCGATTGTTATCTTTTGATTTACCACTGGAAACCGTGTAACGGCATATTGCGGTACGCTGCTTATAGGGGGCAGCTAGCATACGAACTGACGGTGGCGACACTAGCTGCGTTTTATAGCCACGGTGCGAAACTCGTTGTCAATGTCGCACATCAGATTACCGACAAAAGGCTTTTTAGTTCCGCAGATTGTGGCTACGCAGTTGCCTGAAACACTCTGGCAAGCGACCGTGCCTGCACATCGATCGAAAATTAGTGAGTACCGCTGTCATACAGCTGTGTCAATTGTTCCAAACGTATTTCTTTGGTATACAGACTAACCAGCCTTTTATGCTCTACGTGTTAACGTGCGTGGCGCACTGCTTTCTCGCATTATCACTAGAACAAAGAGAACAACAACAGAACAACGGGGCACTGGCATAGACACATCCTCATACTTGCGGCAAAAAATATCCATGAGAATGCTCATAACGAAACCGTTGAAGGTCACTAAAGTCGACAGGGGAAAATGCAGTGCTGCTGAGAAACGCCACCCTAAAATAATTCGATTGTTTTGTAATTATCGGCCAACCACTATTACCTTTACAATGAACTGTTTCCACCATGAGCAGGGAGGAATCAAGCCGAAAGTAAAGGATCGGCCTCAAGATTGGCTCCCGACGGAGTAGTTTGAATAAATCAACGTTTTCGGCATGAAATGAACTACTCATCTACACGCACTCCTGATGACCCCAAAATGTTAGGAGAAGTATCTCTTCTGTCTCCTCTAAAGTCAATGCACTTTATTCGACACAAGCGCGAAATAGAAAGATACATGAGAATAACTAACATTTGTCTCATATTGTTGTATGTCCACGGACAGAGTAAATTCACACTTTTAATTCGTCTTAGTCTGATTTGTGCAGAATCTCGTTCTCTGGTGACAAGATGGCACTTCCCACATCTGAGACAGCTGAATGCCTTTGTCCATCGTGACAACTGAATGCTACTGTATTAACATATCTACAGTGTCCACAACATTGTTTACTGAAAACCAATTACAGGACATGTTGCCCAACTGACTGAGTCAAGCATAACATCGTTTCGGCGAGTATCAACCGAGCCTACAATGACCATGGTGTAATACGTGCGATTTCTCAAAAAGAATCTACACACTCCTTTTGCTCTTACTTTTAAGAAACAGACAAACAGTAGTAGGATCCCAAATTAGTTGAGACTGCTTTGCACACAACACCCTGCGTTGATTGTTTGAGGGGTCCTATGCGAGGATGTAATAAAATGTATATTTATCTCAAGGGCTTAACATGTGTTACTAACAAAAAACTGTCAGTAAGGAACGGATAAGGTTATTTCAGTGGACTTGAAAATTTGTGGTGGTAGCAGCTTAGGTTGTTGGTTTTCATCGTCAGTGGAAGTCGATGTCACCCCAACTGGTGACGAAACGTTTGCGACCTAAAAATCAAGCTTAGCGATCAGAACATCATGGAAGGACTACGTCATTCGCAGATAATCCTTTGATCATACTTACAAATTGGTTCCCCGAGTTGACGCAAGTAAGCTTTCACCTCAGAGTCTTCAGTGGAAACTTGTATCTGACGCGCCTGAAACGATTCAATTTGAACGGGGAGAGACCACGATAGCAATGAGAATGATCATCAACTAATAAAGCTCATTACGGCATGTTCAACCACTAACTACCAGCGATAAAAAGTGTCTCGTTTTCTAGTACTCGTAAAAACAGCATTAGATTGCTTACGCGTTTTCGAAGTTCTATTTGTCTGTTAGCCTCGGCTTCTGCGGATTGTGGATCAAGCGGTTGGCGTTCACCTAGTAAAAAAGTGAGGCTGATTCATGATTTAAGTACAAACAATGTTGAAGTTAACTCAAAAAAAATAACACCAACAAAAGAAGATTCAAATTCAATTTAGTGATTTTAGATTGTGTATTATCTAATGAGTTAGAATGACAGTGATAAATTTCATTGTCCCTTATAGCTCGTGAGTTCGACACTGATGTTAAAGAGTCAGAAAATACAGTGCAATTATGAGGCTTGGCTTTCAAATTGTAGAGGTATTTGCACCTCAGATCATGGAACTCACAAAATTTACACATTGCATCACACTACGTTGTGTTGCCAGAATTTGTCAAACATGAAGGCCACACTCCCTATATACACCATACAATTGTGGTAATGGAAATAACAGTGATAGTAAAAATATACCAACGACCACATAAGATATGCACGTGGTTCAGCAGTGATCGGAGTGCCCCCCCCCCAACACACTGACGAATTTCCGATCCGATTAATTCGTGGAGGAAAAACACGGAAAATTCATCGACCTCTGGAATCGAGCTGCGCCCAGTAACCAACGAGAAGACGATGTTAGCCCGCCCAGCAAACACAAGTGCAAAAGGAACGACAGCAAGGGGACAGTAGAGTAAGCTACCAAGAACCATTGACAAATTAGAGTGAAAATAACAAATCTAACGTGGAATTCCCGCAATCTTCAAATTCGAAAGTAAATACACCGCCATCAGGACATTTGGTCAATATTATGAGATGGCCAGCAAAAGCCGAAGCTTAAAACCAATTTAAAGTAATTAGTAGACATGATTTTAGATGGACGGGAACGACGAAGAGTACAAGAAGGATTCTGGAAAAATAGCATCAGACATAGTGAGAACACCTAAAGGGGTTTAAAAGAAAGACTTTTGAATTTTTAAGGAGCTCAGAACAGTTTGGAGATGCAGATAGATTTCTGAGTTTATTTTGGGTACTAAGGGATGTAGTAAGACCATATCGTCCGCAGATGCAATCACGATACGAAGCACATTTTGGCGGAAATTATTGACATGAGTGACGAAACGGGAAAACAGAAAGAACCGTTGGTAATGGAACACCAGTTAAAAATTTAGATGATTATTTTAACAGCCTCATGTGCAGACATTCATGAAAGGGCCCGATAAGCCACGTTAATTAATAAGATGGACAGCTAAAAGACTGGAGATTTTCAAGTTAACGTGACTTTGGAATAAAATCAAAAGCAGAAGGATAGCAGATTGCACGGCTGTTCAGTGCTTAACCTACAGACTGAACCAAATAAGATCCCACATCAAGTGTGCTACTGTAAGGTACACAGGCGAAATTGAAGTGAGCAGATGGGATGATGGTATCATAGGTTATGGCTGAGTATGAAGGTTTCATGCATACCGTTGATTTATACCTAAACAGTCTAAATCCATAATCAAAAACAGTACCATGAAGGGGCACGTGTGGAAAACACTAAAGGAGAATCAGCTTAATGAGAACGCTTTTGAAAGGCAAAAATCAGAAGCAGCTTGAAATGGAGAATAACGATGTTCCATGGTTTAGTAACTCAGGAAATAAAGGAAAACTGAAATAAAGAAGTTAGATTATAGATGTGACTGGTTGCCTTCATCTGAGATGAATGCTAAAAGTCCTGGTCAAAACTCATGCAACAAATCACATGAACACTTATCGCTCCCGTGGGTAACAGCAAAAAGAATAAAATACTTGTGTCCTTAATCCCCAAAGTCAGCGACAAGCGACGAGACTTTTCGACCATAAGCCGTAAGGTTTGGTGCTACCAAACGAGCAAACGTACTGGAACTCTAGTCGATATCCCGTCCTATCTGTCATATGTATATCTCAACGCACTACGAGCTCACTTGGGAAGACAAAGTGAGATTTATTTATAATGATCTGATGCGTGTTGCCAGAAATACACCATTAATAAACTGGTAATCGATAGACAAGTCCTCAGTAATTTTTTAGTCATTTTGATTCAGCAACCGGAAACTCCAGTATGAAATTACTTTTGCCTCATACACCAGGAAGTTTTCGAATTTCGATGCCAATATCCAAAGCTCAAGTGTCTCATTGAATTACCACGTCAGATCATCAGCAACACTGTGGTTAACAGTAAAATTTAAATTGTGGTATGCTTTTATATGAGACATATTCTAGACCCAAGTGTATTTTCGTCTGAATTACGTGAACTCGGGAGAAGGTCAGATTCTGCAAAAAAAATTTTTACTAAATCCTGATGGAGTGCACCGTGGAGATACTTCTAGAGAAACGATCATTTCTTACGTTGTCTATTTTCTAAGGATTAAGAGGATATTCTCGAAATGACAACGACAAAATTTCTCTCGTCCATAATCCATTCTGTTTTGATCCGTCGAAAAGGCTTCTCATATCAATTGAGCAATATTGAACAAATTGGACGGCTATAAGACAGTGGCACAACTTTTTCGAACAACTTAATGCTAGAAATGTCCATTTTACAAGTGTTTGTAGGCCACCAATTTCCATCCATTCATTAACGAAATTAACTGGTAGCCAAATTAACGTTTTTAGCAGTGTCCCCTGTTGCACAGGATAATCATATTCCTTGTTTTATTGCACGACTAGTCCATGCTCCATACTCGGCGGCAATTGTGGACTTTAGATAATCCTTCTTCCCCCCTCCCATTGCGATTAAGATGCACGAAACATCGATAATGACCTATCTCAGGACCGGAGTAATGAACTATTGCGACTAAGAACATAAATAATTCTGCGGTAACTTTTGGATGTGATTGACGTCCTGCACAAAAGACATGCTTGGCATAGTTTATTCGTTCACTATTATGTAAATTGTGCTCTTGTTAAATTCAGAGCGTCAGACATGGTTAAGCAGAAAAGTTTAAATCGAGTATAGTTTTTTAATCTATTTATTATCACCTATATTGTGGTACTAAAAGCTCTCATCATTTCTGAATCATTGCGTCACTGTCAAGATAAAAAACCAAGGGAAAAACGAATGACCCTGAGGCATAGTTAACCTTGCTGTAAATCCAGATTTATTGCAAATGGAATTTCTCCTGCTCATAAGCAATAATGACTGTTAGACAGTAATTGATGTAGAATATCCCAATTATCAAAGAGAGTTTCAACCAGTAAATAAATGTACAATAGGGGTTAGGATATTTGATATAACAAGTGCTTCCGTTGGACAGAGGACCTCGTTGGCAAATATGAACATACACTAAGATAAGCCCAAAAGGTTTAAAATACTCCGTTAAGATTTCATTTTTTTCATGTTTAGACGAATTTAGGTTGACAACCAATGTCATTAATGCTCAACTGGCCTTATTGCAGTTTACAAACAGACTCAGTCAAAGGAAATAGTAAATAAATTCGAGATATTTTCTGATACTTTATAGTTCCTAGGTGTCACAACCTTGAAAATATTAGCAAAGGAAATTTTCGGGCATAGCACAACCAACGACAAGTATATATATATATATATATATATATATATATTGAATAAAACACTAATAGGAGAGTACAAGTTGTTCAGATGAAGCTGTCTGTTAAAAGTGAGCGCAGGCGTTACGAGCTAAGTTGGGGGTAAACTTGCGGTTGGACAATTATGATATAGTGGTCTCTGATAGAGATGAAAGCTTGAAATTTCACGAAAAAGGTTTAAGACAGGGCAGGGAGGATTTTGCCAAAATTAGGATTTCTACTTGTTAGAGGGAGGTGTCAATCCTTTGAGTCGAACGACATAAAAACAGCTAAATATAATAAATTAAAGTGTTCTGGTCAGGCAAGGGCTGCTGTGTAGAAAGGAGATAACGAAGCAAAAGAAAGAATCAACAAACAGTAATTACAGAGTAAGTTTTTACTCAGCCGACAAAACCGAGTGACCAGAAACGGCTACACAGTCAATAACCCCACACGAACAAAAAAAAGACGATCGTTAAATTACTCCATGAAAAACTGATATATATGAAAATGCCGCAATCGGCCACCTTCTGGCATGGCACAATATCCTAACGATATCCATCAAAGCCACTGATAAGCAAAATGGAGTCATCCGTGCTAGCATTCAGCCACACATGAAAGCAAAATCCACCATAAGTTGATGAGTTTACCTAGCAGAAGTTACTTATTAGTACTAGCTAGGGCTACAGTAGCCATTTTCGAGGTGGTGTGTGGTTAAGAGCTACCTGTCCACGACAGCATTTCCTTAGGCAGATAGAACTCTCGGATAAGAGAAATCAATGGCGTTTGACAGCACGGCTCAAATGCGGATTATAAATTGCAAAATAAACTATCGCGAATAAAAACCACGAAAAACTTTAACTCGTTTATCAAAATTAGGATGAATAACGCTACCAGATGTAGCGCATCTACTTTGATCGTAAGAATCAGAGGTAGGAAAATGGAAACGCTAAATAGATCACAAAGGCGAAGTTGATGAAGTTCAATTTCGAAACAGTGTACAACCGCATAGTGTTTCAACGTGCAAGGTGGATCAATATGAACAATGATAAATAACAATATTATCAGCAAATACGGTAAGTGAACAGCAAGAAGATAAAGTATATGCGAAGTGACGTTGAGATAGAGAAAATTGCGGAAACTTTGAGCAATGTAAGATGTGCGTTTTGTGATTTTATGACGAGAGCTTGAAATCCACCGACGTAGTTGAAAGAAGTCAAATCTCATTGAACAAACCGTCTCGGTAAAAAAATGAGAATACAATCATAATGAGACCAGTCCAATGTAGAGACAAACAATTAAGTTCTAACAAAACTGACTTAAGCTTTACATATAGATAAAAAATTTACTCACCATCTCCAATATTAATATGTCCTGCCGCTTTAGCTTCGCGTAATCGTTCTAATGTAGCCAAAGTGGTCATCTGAAAATTGACTGATAAAGTAGGATGCGGAGACAAAATCAATGACCTTTTGACTCATTGCATCACTTAGCCGGATAATTTGCTTGTTAATTTGATAACACAGGTGGACATAATTCTGGAAATATCCAAGAAACTTGCAGCCATCCAAACACCACAGTATGAAATTTAATCGATTGATCGATCATGCACACTAATGAAGATTGAGATACCGTAAGCAGATGAACTCGGAATGATGATGAACTGTTTGGTGAAGATAAACTAAACACCAATGTATACGGAATGGGTATTCTCACAACCACTAGAAAACTGTCATTTTTAATACGGTTACTTCGAATTTTCTCTGAGGAAAAACTAGGAGTGAATAATTACAATAGATTTGTTAATTCGCCGTGAATGGCATTGTTCTGGATTTCTTATGAACAAACTCCTTCAGTAAGAAACAATTCCGAGAAGCACCTAACTGACATCTTACATGGCTGGCACGTTAACAATATACCGGGTCACGTGATATTAGTGCAAACGACCCAAGTAGGCTGCAGTTAACATAAGTGACCTGCCTAACATACTAAGATAGGTCTGGATGCGTCCAAAGGATGTTCCAAGATGTTGGGGTGCACGAATGAGTGAAACAGTTAGTGGAATGCCATATTCGGAGACCTTTCGTGTGGACAGTTACCTGCAGCTTAAGTACTTGTTACTGTCCATGGGCTATCTAACGGAATACGCAAACTAAGAAGACCTGGAAGTCAGTACCAATTTTGTACAAACCTTTCCCAGATGTAGAAACTCATTGCTCCGTATTGCCTTTTCGATATATATATATGTATATAATATTAATGGGATAAGCCAATCGTCAAAGTCTGATGGGGTTTCCTAACGAGTTTCTCCGGAATGAATTGTATTTTTGAGGTTCCGCATGAGGACGTGAAAACAAAAGCTATAAAGGCCGACAATTTGGTCTAAAAACAATACAAAAGGCAAAAGGAACGACAGCTTCCGATTTCATGACACTACGAAACAAAGAGATCTGAAGTCAGCAATGGGGTGCGTGAAATGGGGACTTGTGAGAAACTTCCCGTGTACACATTTGGAAGCCCCTTGTGGACCTAAATCAACCTGGCAGAACCACATATGTGAAGGAGGCTGTCACAGCGTGGTATCAAACCATTTACAACATTCCACGATTAATTCATATCGACCTCAACCCTGATTGGAATATAATGCCCTATTTTTTCTTGAGTATCAAATAGCGTTGAGAACTCATTAGTTCTTAGTGTTTCAGACTATAAAGTGCAGTCAGCCCATTCGAACGAACATATTATTACAAGTTCAATACGAATTTTACTCCTGAAAATCAATCACAAGACCGAACATCTACTCGAAGGATCGAAAATCGGTCAAACTCGCCAGTGTTCACCAAACGCTGAGAGCCCTACATCAAAGGACGGGGTAACTGATGACGACTGATCACGAATATGATGGTCAGTAGTAGCAACAATAAACGGCACCATTCCAATGAAAGAACGGAAATAAGGAAAAATATTCTTTTATTGAACGACTAAGTTTCAGACCATGAGTTAAGATAAAAACAAAGTAAACAACGCTGAAAAATCAAATTCGAACGCAGGTTCCGGATGAGACATGCTTCAAACGTATCCATAACAAATGAAGATAATTTCGATTTCCAGATGTGGAAACGAGTAGAAAATATCACTTAGCCAATGGAATGACGGATTTACTGATCAAAACAGTAACGAAATCACAATTCGGAAACGACGCTGACAGGGTATGCGGGAAATGAAGAAAGAAAAACGACAATTTAGGCAGCGAACTGAAAGTGAGAAAAATGACTAGAAACACCGGAAGTCATCAAAACAATCAGCATATCAAAGTACTCAGCTGACCAAGTTGAGTAGGTAAACACACCTAAAATCCACAACTCACGCAACAATTTTCGCTTAGAATCTACGGAATGGTTCCCATCTGCACAGGCCCTGTATTCATGCAGCAGTGATTCTGATCAATCCAAATAGAACAACCGTACGGCCCTTTAGAGATGAATTATTAAAGAATGGGTAGGAAATGCGCCTTGTAGTATGCACTGTTTCTTTATTTCACAAATCCTTCATTGGGTAATTACGCCGAATAGTTGTTCCCATCCATGGCTAAACAAGAGGTAAGACAAAATACGTCCAAATCAACTCGCTCAGACGATCTAAGGGGTTACTTGTTGAATTCCATGGAAGGCAATACTTGCCTGGGATTGTTAAGTATGCAAACGATGCACTATTTGGCATACCCGATCCAACTACTACATGCGGTCTACTTAACGGCGGTATACCTAGGACGTGACCGAACTTCTCTTGAATCAAAACCTAACTGTCTACACAGCTCCTCCTTGACAGGAGGTGATGGGTACACACGCTCGCATATAAATTAAGAACGGATCAATCTGTGCCGGGAATGACCTGACATAATCATAATGCACTCCATGATGTGGTTGAGGAGCTCACATTTTATACACTATATTTTACTCCTTTCAGATCTTGTTCTATCTTTATTACTAAATAGTGCACACCCGTGTATCCCAGAACCTGTGATACTCTATTGCCTAACCTTGAAAACCGTTTCATCTCACAACTGAATATTTAGTATGGATCCAGGAGGAGCGGTATACAGCACTTGTTCCTTATCAGTTAAGATTTATCTGACTGTTCCAACATGACACAAATTATCTGGAAAGGTACTAGCAAACAAAACACGCACACTTCGCTTTCACTTGGTCAAACATTTGATAGCCCTCTCGAATTCCCGTTCTGACTTGATATTTGACTGCCGCAAGGCTTTGTTTACTCGTAGATATGAAAACAGCGTGTATTTGAGTAAGGTTGATTGGGTATGACGCAAGGACAGTGTATCATCGGTTTTACATAATGAACTATTAGAACCAGAGGATAATTTAAAAGGTAAGCAATCGGTTTCATGTTCTGTGATAGGGTGCACCAAAGCAGGCATGAAGCTACAATAATCAACCTAAAAATTTGCGAAAACTGTCTCTAACTGACTACTAATGTCATTTGCAGTAGGGAAACTGGAATACTGATTCTCGTGAGTTGGCTTATGACTACTGGTTGGAATGCGTACGTTCCTCTGCGTTCCACTGGGGAACGATGATCAAAATTAGATGACGGAAATGTGATTTTTTCATGTAATGACATTTGAGCCAAAACAAGTAAAATACGCGACAAGGAAAACAGGAGCAGGTGGCTTACGTCTACTGTAAACGCCACGGAGAAATTACGTATCTCGCCCATAAATGAAAAGTATATTTAAACATGTAATGAATGCTGAACGGAATGAACTTACGATTTGAACGATGAGATAGTTTGTAACCGTCCGTTTCGTTCATGAACGGGGTTGGAAAAATATGCCCCAAAACCAAGCAGAGCAGCCAAAGTGATGAGGAGGGTAATCACAATGATTCGCAGCCGAACACATATGACGCCAACAGCCCTCTATGAAGCAGGGTACATAGAGAGATGTATGTGAAAGCACCAATGCAAGAAACCATAGAACGTTGAACAGAGACAACAACAGCGTTCACTGAATATTACTGATTGTTTTATTGAAATAACACAATATCAACTGGATTTAAAAATGATCTCGAAGACCTGGCGAACAAGGAACGCTCGAAACCAGCACCAACTGCTGGGCAAAAGCTTGTTTAAACCCTATTTTTGGCAGCCAGACTTTCAAGATGAATCAGCCAAAAGTCTGCTGAGAATTCTGGTTCATGCCGGATCAGCTGTTTTGGATCAAATAGAACAGCAGTATCATAGAAACTGATTAGAAATACCACGAGTAGTTCAACTATTTATATCACCTAATGTGCTGTCTGATGTTATTTTGACCAACTCGGTCATTAAAGAAACTCCAGGAAAGTATAATCGAAAAAGGATGTGAATAGTTCAGTTGGGAATTCAGTAGAATGAGTCCTCTTATTGCTAGATTGGCAAGAAAGAAGTCACCGAGAAACAACAATATCAAATATAACAGTACCTGATTTAGATGGGGCAGCAAATGAGGTGATATGTTGAAATCGGTGTGAAGACGCACGCGTCCTTCGCAACGGTCTGCCTGGAGAAGGTGCGATCTTTTTGTCCATTCCAAGTGTCCGCGTTGAAACGGGGTACTTATTAGTGGATGACTTAGTGTTTGACACGCTCCATGTACACTGAGGAAGCAAGATAGATTTATTACCGATCCACGTTATCCAAAAACAAAATAATCATAATAAGTATATATAAAAGAGTGACAGCGATAGGATATTTACGGATCTCGATTCCATCGTGCAATCACGAGAATTACTTGAACCTCGCACCACCGAAACACCACGGACATATACGTGGAGAAAACATGCTTCTTCTATATGCGGCTGACCATGTTTCGAGTAGGCAATAAAAAACTACCACAGATGTTGAGATGTCAATCTTAAATCGTCACCGTTACTGGCACTGATCGATCTTGTCGCAATTGAACCTCTCAATGGTCTTTTAGTCAGTGTGGCGCAAATCCATTTTCGGAAAACAATTCCTCGGATTCCTTCTCTCTACCTCCTCCATTTCGTGAACAAAAAAGTCGCAGAGTTGCTAGCTTTAGGATTTTCAAATAAAAAACCCAACCAAGATTAATGTTAACATGACACACTATCACAACCACCATTATCATCATCGTCATCATCATCATCATCATTGTTCAGCGTTAAACAGCAAGGCTAGCCTCAATGACCGCTGCCTTTTCCCCAGAGTTACACGCTTCTATAAAAAGAGTGAATATACAAGGCGAACAGAGAGTGGATCTACACAGACGGGAAAAGATAAGATGCTGCTACAGCCAACACACGGAACACAGTCTAACTGTACAAACGCACTTTCACAATCATTCTGATTCGATAGAAAGTGACAACACGATCGCCACTGTTCACGGTTCACTGCCATATCGTTCGATATCCTCAGTCAGCAACTTGACGGGTCTTTCGGACCCCAACCACGAAGATGTGAGACACCTACTTTACCTAAGTTCGGTGTACATTTTCCCATTCTACGTTGCCACATCATCTGCGGTGATATCGGTATTATTGTACTGCTTCGAAACATTACCGTTCAGAACAGACATGTAAAGAATTTCGGTGTTTGAACCCCGCTGTCTTGGTAGTATTCGTAGAATATGGGGAGAATTTTGTGAGTAACTCAGTGGTTAGGCGTGACGTATTGAGTCATAGAGTTCAGTGTTTAGAACAGGCACTAAGTTCGAGTAGGTTGAGATGGTTGGAACATGTTTTGCGCATGTCCACAGAACGACTGCCTCGTTGTACGCTGTTCTTCGAGCAGCTGGCGTTCAGTAGATGGTTCTGTGTGGCCAGTCGATGACATGGTTAAAAAGCATGAAACCTCTAACCAGCGGACTAGTTCGTGTAGTTGCAGTTGGACGACCGGGTTGGGATCCACGAGGTCACCCGAAGCAATAGTTGAAGCTAATAAGTGATATGGCTTAGTGGCGCAGTTGATGGTGTTCTCGCATTCGAAACGTTCCCTTTCTTGCTTAGCTGCTCCGTTTCCCAAGCTGGGCCGGTCAATACGGAACATTGGAGCCCAAATCGTCACACAACAGCACAATAACAGACAATATCCGGCACCGCAGCGCAGAGCAACAAATTGGACTAGGCGTCAGTGAGCCTCAAACAGTGGGGGGACGCGTAGCAACCAGATCGACAATAGTGCAAAGCCAGCGGGATAACAAGACAGTAACACAAGACGATGCTAGACACTCAACAGTAACGGCTTTAGCATTCAAGTCCCGTAGCAGCACAACGGAGTGGAAGTGACCGGATGCCCATTCGAATGGACAATCACACATAAACAGGGCGCGGAAATCAAACAACCAGCCCAAATCGTCAGCGCGCGGGAGAAAACAGAACAGCAGCGCGTTCATTGGTGGCCCAAGCCAAGTGAGCTGTCTGGCTTTTATAGTTTCGTGGAGTGGCTTTGGTTATTAGCTAAAACAGCTAATCACAGAGCGAGATTTTGTAAATCACTTCGGGGCCATATAAAAGTTTTCCATCGCGCAATACTTGAGGTAAAGCCAATTACAGAATATCGCGAAAATTAAAAGTTCTTATTGAAAACTAATAAGAGAACTGGAATCTGCAACACCAAAAACGCCAGACCGGTCGACCGAGAGCAGTTTCCGCAATCACAATTTTGCATTCGATCTTCATTATTCCCCGTTCTTGTCCGGTTTTAGCAAATAACCCACTGAGGCATGAACCAAAGCCGAACAGTGTTGGTTAATGGCTGGGAAAGCCGGTATATATATATAATATATATAAGCAGGAAGTAGTATCTGGATGCGTAAACAAAATTATATATATATATAATGTATATATACTCATGCATATATATATATATATCTTTGATCGCTGTTTTCGTCAGACACGTTGATCTGCACCACGTGTACCCAACGATCCGATCGAAGGACCCAATCAGCACAAACCAGTAGAAACAGACGCCCATAATACTCCAACAGTAGACAAAGGTGAACAAAGCAACTGACCAGCATCTACACCCTGCCACTTCACTCAGAGTAATTAGTCAACATCAGTTAATGACTATACAGGACCCACTTAAGTGGTCAATAGCAACCAGACACCCGCAACAAGGTCATAGCACTCATGATATGACCTGGGGTGCTGACGAAACTTCTGGCTTCCACTAAGACCATGTTTCAAGTAGGCAATAAAAAACTACCACAGATGTTGAGATGTCAATCTTAAATCGTCACCGTTACTGGCACTGATCGATCTTGTCGCAATTGAACCTCTCAATGGTCTTTTAGTCAGTGTGGCGCAAATCCATTTTCGGAAAACAATTCCTCGGATTCCTTCTCTCTACCTCCTCCATTTCGTGAACAAAAAAGTCGCAGAGTTGCTAGCTTTAGGATTTTCAAATAAAAAACCCAACCAAGATTAATGTTAACATGA
>LUCM01010319.1:85117-108518 GCA_008360955.1 Fasciolopsis buskii | reverse complement strand
ACTTCAGCATGTATAAAACAGGAGGAATTCACTTTTCATTTTTCGTTACGAAATTTCCTTGTCCACTAAAAGGTGACCGTTCAGACTACCCAGATCCAAGCATGTCGAGTTAGTTAAAACACGTATTCGCCTGAATTTGTTAATATTTGGATTCGAAATTGAGACACATTTTATTCAGTACAAATCTGAGTAAGTTTGTATTCACTTACTTGTAGTTTGATAATCACGTGCGAATTGGAAGCGACAATTTGTTCAAGTGTTGTTATCACCACGTCAATCGACGTGGTAGATGCATCCGGCGTTTATCCAGAACACAGTTACCGTAACAAGAGTCAAGAATCATCGCTTGAATGGTCTCGTTTTATTTGGCACAAGCAAATGTCTTACTCTCCAACTTGGTTGTTTTTTTTCTTTGTAGTGTCATTATTTTCAAATGCTCATTCAAGTGAGTTGATCAGCTAGATAAATACAGTTCGTGTAACCGTTTATCACGGTTAGTTCGTCACTGTACTTTTCCTTGGTTTTGTAGATTATAACTGTGGATCAGGCGACAATCATCTATCTATCCGTGACTGTTTTCTTACATGGCATGAAATTCACGAGTGTTAGAAGCAAGCACCATCCTGACTGTTTAATCACATGACCTAACGCGTAAGCATGAAAATGCACACATTTATATACTACAATGGCAAATGTACTCAAATACCAATTAACGATTTTGTAATTATAGGTGAACAGGCTGTTTGATACTCGATGTTTGGATTGCTTCAAATTGCAACCCACCTATAAGAGATTTAAATGGATAAAATTTTCCTACCGAACTGGTTGTACATCGCGATCTTATTGCTAAACGTGCAAGTGTCACCTAGTGTTCGTTACTTTGTTCTTGACTACCAAATGCCCCTATTTCGATCCTTGAACTCATACAGCCGTAGACTAATCATTTTCTCTGACTGGCAATCGATATATTCGGGATTCCGTCGGATTTGCTGCTGTTAAACTGTAGAATCCTAAACCGCACGCGTTCTACGGCTGCCAAGATCACAAGAAAAAAAAACAATCCAACAATTTCTCGTTGTCCGCGGAGCTTAGAAACTACGTCGGAAATGGTAGTTCATATGAATACTTTTTCATCCTGTTCTATTCGTTTTATATCCTTGAACATAAGTGCGTGTTTTATCCTTTGTTACCAGTTGGATTATAACGGGTATAATCGACAGGACATATTTTTGTGACACCGAGTACATAATGTTAACATTAGGGACAATGATAATTCAAGAACTCAATTTTTCGATCCATAATAACCCAGCCAATTATCAGTCACAATTAAAGTTGTCTACAATATCAATTTCCGTCGAACGTCATTTATTCTCTGATACGATTAGTGTATTGTGTGTTACAATCTAGGTGGCATATTTTATCAGAAAAAAATGCTCCCTGTTGAGCTGAGCCATGAGCGATATGAGAAAAATGTGTGCCAGATTATAATTCGATTGCATTTTTCTTTTGAACAGATGAGTAGGCGAACAATAACGTCTCCTCTCTTGTTCTCTGTCTACCATGAGAAATAGAATGGATTTAAGGAGATGAATATAGTCAACGTCATGTGATCACTATCCCCTGTGAGTTAGTCTCCGGTTCTACGGTAGGAAGAAAGATCAACTCATCAAGGAATTTAACCATCATCCATAAACTTATCGATTGAAACTGTCTAATTTAGTTGTATCTTATGTTATACACCTTATTATTGTCCACTGCACTGATTAATAAGAGAAAAACAATTCTAAGATCAGGTCTCATTTGATCAGTTTCGAGTTGTTTGATTGTCTTCGACAATAAGCTCATTATCGATTACATGTGTATACTCATTCGCCTAATTTCAAGATCACATTTCTTTGCCAGTTCATTTGCGGGGGATGAAGAGTTAGGATGTGATGATTAAATGAAGCATACATGCACAATGTGAACAAGCTTAATCGTAATCGGATCACTTCAGGCTAAACTGTACGATTTATTCAATGAAACTATGACGTTCACGTGACTTTGATCGTAATCACTTGACACCGATTTTGTGAGACCACATCTTGTGTACTGGTGGTGGTCCATGTGATCTGACAAACGAATCCGAAGTATTCCTAACAATGTGACACATTGTGTTGCATTGGCTTTGATAAAGTTCTGCCTTAATGGACTTGCACATTCAGGACCCGGTGATATTCATTTCCCCTAATTCGATTAAATAGTCTTGGACTATACAATAATATTAGAAATTCATATGACAGAACACGTCTTTCCATTCTATTAGTTCACTAACAATGACTGGCGATTTCTATAAAATTAACAGCTAGGCCTAGTGACCTAATGGATAAGAAATTATTGATTGTTTGAGATGAAATTTTACGCGATGTGACGTCCAAAACTAACAGCTTTTTTGGCCGTATTTACCCGGTTCATTCCTCTTACTTTCACTCTTCCTACACTTGTGGGTTGTCCAAACTCATCTCGTCTTGCGAAGGAAGTGGAACTTTTCAATTTATTGTTAGAACAGCAATAATGTTCACTCTTTCTCCCCAGTTCTGCTAATGGCTTCATTTTGTATTGCGACATCCTAAATCAGGTTAACTGGACCGTCGAAATTCGTCTAACGAAGAAAGTGAAAGCCTGTTTACAAAAAAAACCGCTGTTGGCATACGAAACTTAGGACAATGCGCTCATTGGTATCCACTGTGGAACGCTGTGCTGGTCGAATTGAGTGTGAACAAGACGATTAGTGTCCGTCAACAAGTGGCTTACTGACTCAGCACTTTGTTCGGATGCGTTGTGAACTTACCCAAGTCATCGGTCTACCAAGTTCCGGCTGAGGCTCCCTGTAAAGCAGAACGCTGCTGCTTGCGAAATGTCCTGAAATTTATAGATTATGCGCTTTTAGAATTAACAAAATGACCAAGTTAAAAGGAACAAAACCTTGTCTTCCAAGCTGTTAGACGAGAGAAATCGCGTCCCGCTTTTGTAATGAATTGATACTTGCATCGGTTTCGTAAAAGAGCCCACTCACTGCTATCTTACTCTGATTTGGTTTACATAAAATCCTTTAGTTTCTACTTTTACCCACGTGCTTTTCTCAGAGTACGGGATTCACCATAGCGAGCAACTCAAGCGAGTTTGCGCAAATCAAATCTCACTCCTCTGAATACCAATCAAATAGAGTCAAGTCTCTGGAAGGCAAAATAGGATCGTGTTTCGCGCTCTCGGGTCCAAAGTTGGTACAGTTCGCAGATCGTGCTTGTTGTTTTGTTTGTTTGGGAACAGTGTTCTTCGCACTAGTAGATCTCTATACCGCAAGTGCTCTGTCACCAAAAACCCCGGACTTTGGCATAGCCTACTTGTATCAAAGCCTTTAGAAACGCTTGGAAATAATTGGGCATTTTAATAAAACTTCGTTCAGGTAGTTGTTGCAGAAGCAGAACGATACAACTGGGAGAATTTTGATCCTCAGAAATGATGAAGATGCTCGGTTTTATTTGTTTCTTTGGACACTCGTACATCCGTCCGTACAAATGCCACAAATAACAACGCGTGTATACCCGTATCACGTCAACGGACTAGGAGCCTGAGAAATTGATTTGAGCTCTAGTAGACAGAGAAGCATAGAGGAAAGGAAAAGGTTGCAACTGTCGACAATAGTTACTACTTTAACCGATTGATTGGGAGTATCTAAGCCTATGCGAACTGCTCACGATAGCTGACGCCTTACTGATTCGCTCTCAAGAGTTTACTTGATTACTTACTTATTTTATGCGACTAGCTCCTGCGAGAGTATAAGTCTGTTTCTTGGCCATTTTTACTTGCAGCAATCTACGTCGTGCGATCTGCAGCGACCTCAGCACACCACAAAATCCAGCTGTCGCGCTAATCGCGTACTCCGAAAACTGACTGAAAGCCTAAGTGATCCGTGTGGGCCTTATTCGTTACCTCCCTCTCAGATCGGCGGAGAAAGCGGCCAAATCACTGAAGGCAAAATCTTTGGAGAAACGATTAAGGCTGCTTGACGTTTATGAGAAGCTGAGTTGACGCAGTGGAGACACCAATAGTGGAAACTTTCTGGCCAGTGTGTATCGTCTACCCTTAGCGCCAAGTTTTGCAAGCCTAATGAAGAACTGGGGTACGGCAAAACGGTAAATGCGCAGCTTTGTGCGGAGGTTTCTTTCACTGAGAGAACACACTGATTTCCAAAATGCTAAGAAAGCTCTCCTGACGCAGTCTATGCGAAGCTTTAACCTCTTCTCCGGCTTGGCTGTTCGGCTGGATAGCAGAACCCAGGTACTTGAACTGAATCACTCTTTCCAAAGTGTCATCATTGATGTGAATACAAGGTGACGAGTCTTGCGAAGTTGTGAAAAATTCTTTTCGGTATGTTCATCTCCAGACCAACAGTCATTGCTTCACATACACTGTGGTCTAGAAGCAGCTGCCCAATTGTCGGCTCCTCTTGCAGAATTCGAGGTCTATGACCCAGCAATCGTGGCTAATTTTTAGTCCTCGAACGTTGCTGAGGGCATGATTCATTATGCTCAGCTGAGTAAAGTCGGTGATAGCGCGCAACCCGGAAGAACATCGGAGTCAATGAGTAACTCCGCAGATTCTTTACCGTAGTCCCCGGCGCCTGCCCGGCTAGGGCGTGTTCATGCATTCCGAACAACAACAAAGCGATTTAGTAGAGTGATTGTAAATAGGCTAATGCTGTGTCGATGAGGCTGATACTTCTATAGTTCGCAAATATATGTCGCCCTCCCTTTGTACAGAGAGTAGACTAGTGATTGCTCAATCGTTAGGAAGTGTTTCGGAGTCCCAGATATGATGAAATAGCCTAGTTAGTGAACTCAACAGAGCTGACAAACAGGGTTTGAAGATCTTGGGTGGGATGCCATCTAAATCGCGTGACTTCTTGCTTTTCATTCTCTGAACGGCTGAAACGATGTCCAGTTCGTCTAGAGGTTCAAGGTCGACTTCATATTGCCGGAAGTCACCTGGTGATGTTCTACCCATCTTTAGAGCTTTTTCCACGTCCTGATATAAGGTTGTCACTGCCGTCACGAGGCATGGAAGGCTAAGGTTTTACCTATCTCAAGGAGGAGTGTGAGTCCGACAAGCACTCCAAAGTTTCCAGCGGCAGCCGCGGTTCTATTTGGTTTGCTATTTTATGTTAATATCGTTTTCGGTCACTTTTCACTGAGCGAGTAGATTTGCGGCGAAGATTGTGGTAACCGCTTCTCTAGTCTTAGCATACCAATTCTGGTTTTCCGTGAATATTCGATTTTTTCTGCTCTATTTGACATTGCCCAGCTGTTCAAGGGATCTAGTGGTTATGGGTATTTTTAACCGCCATCCACAGCTGGTCTAAGTTACCATCTTAGTCGATCCCGGTTAGTTTAGATGTGACAGCATTGGACAGGGTTCTCACGTTATCTGGGATTGTTGACTTGGACACATCGACTATGCGGTGCCGTTGGATTTTCTGTCGAGGTGAAGGGTGAAGCCTGATGCGAGCGGGCATCAGTGTGTGGTTAATGTCATTGATGTTCCCTGTTATTCCTCCATGCAGTCTTCAGTCAACGATGACCAGCGAGAACGCACCAAGTTATCGCCGATCTAATGCGTTGTCCTATCGTCTTTGGAATACCATGTCAGCGGATGCTTTTTGGACGTTAAAAGCGGGTATTGGTGAGGACCAGTTGACTGAGATCCATTAACGAGACCAAGTGGTCGCCATTTTAGCACCGTTCGCCGAGACCGAATCTCCCCAGTATGTGTGGCGTGTATTCATCTGCTGGCCCCGTAGGGGCATTCCATTCTCTTGCAATGAGAAGATTGCCGTGCCCTGAAGTTCGTTGCAGAGGATAGCTTTGGCATTTGGCTCAGTTCATAGAGTAAGATCATAGACTAACTTGAAGCTCATGTCGAATGCAGAGCTCCTGAATCCTGCCATTGCTAGTCTAGAAGAAAATGGTTCACAAGAGACCAGGGAGCTGTGAGCTCCACTGTTCATTGCAATCGCAACACCGTGAAGTCTAGAGTAGTCTTTCCCCAGCATGATACTTCCGGTAGGATGAAGCTGTCTGGAGGACTTGAATACATCAGACGCCGATGTTAAGTGGGCGCACTTTGAATATACAAGCAATATCAATCCTGTACTCGTAGAATTTACGCATACAGGTGGATTGACCACCCGTATCCAAAACGTCCTCACGTTCCAACGGGCCATATGCATGCAGGATTTTGTGTTTAGATTTACATTCTCAATTCATATCTGGGCCACCCAACCACTGAGGAAGCACAAGGCAAGTCGCTTACTGGAGATGCCGTAGCACTATGACAGCAAACAGTGGAGAGAAAACCATGAAAGTACTTAGGAGTAGTGCACGAAATGATGTCCCTAGTGCCACCCAATATTTTTCCTTGGTAGCATCTGCAGTCTCTGTACAAGCAAGTGCGACCTGCCGAGGAACAAAATATTAAAATGTTGGGATCTGGTGGTCGACCAGTCGGTTTGTACTCTTTCTGGTCGTAGTCTATCACTTCCGGGCGCCCAACATGTCCGAGGTGATCTTGGTGCATGGTTGCCAGTGGCTCACTAAGGGTTCATTTGCATTCGGAAGAACTGACTGCAAACCAGAGTCCCATGAAATTCTCTTTGGTGATCGGATTACGTTAACAGACTTTGGATCCAACAGATCTCATCCGCTCATTCGGGAGTGTTTGGCTCCACATGATGGATGCCTCTTTGCCAAGTTTGTTAGTTTTAGCTACCTTCCACCTGGTTTAGCCAGCCTGTTGAACGGTTTGCCGAGTGCGGCTGCTGATGAATGCCTAGGCTTCGTGGAACCAAAGAAATGGAAGGCATCCCAAGAGGCACGACAGTCTACCAAATTAAAGGCGCTACTCGTCTCAATTATCCATGCATCTTTCAAGATCTTCGGAGGCAGTGTTGGGCAAAACACTTTGGCTTAGTTGACCCACTGTCACAGTATATCTCCCATTTGTGTTCACAAGTGAACTGAGGCAGGTGAATGCCAGTTCTCCATCGAAATCGATATCGTTTGGGAGACAGGTTTTCCGGAGAGGGCTGAACAAAGCTAGACCACAAGCACTCTCGTCTTCACTCTTTCAGAACGGCTTTAAACACAGTATCTAGGACCAGTCTGGGAAAGTGACAGATTCTAAAGTATCAGTGCGAATCAATAAGTGCGTCGATTTAAATGAAAGATAATAGACCTTCATGTGAAAACGACAGAGGAATTAGTGAGGTTAGCATCACATCCAAAATGCCAGAGTGTGAATAGTCCCCCGCCGATTGTCTACTGCTTCCGAAATATTTAATCACGAGAATGGAGCTAGCTTCCGACTTGCTTTGAGTTCTATTGACACCGGCATATGCTCAGACAGAAAGCTGTCCGGCTGTCCGGTGTCGTTATCCAAATGAATGAAGACCCATGTAAGAAGCAGATTATAATCGATCGTGTGAATGACAGTGTAGTTATGCTTAGGATGCGTTTTGCACTGGCGTAATGCAAAATGTTGTTGCAAGATTGGATTGACTCGAAGCCAAATACTATTTTTGCAGTAAAGGAACTGGATAAAGTGGTGTGGTTTTGTTTCATCTGATGATGGTAAAGGGACTTCACGCATGTGGAATGTTCGACGGATATTCAGTACTGTAAGGCATCTGTAACGTCGACCTGGCGTTCGATGGTCGACCTAAGACGGAGTATACGTAGCAGCAATAAAGTAGATCCCGACTATGAAACATAGTCGTCGAGGGCAGAAGATAGCCGAATACCTTCGCTGCTTGAAAACGATTATTTTCGTGGCAATGATAGACTATCGTGGGAGACACCTGTGAATAATTCAGAAGTTAGGCTTGAGGCACTTAGTCCTTGGATTGTCTTTAGAACAGTTACAGAACACGGATTCGTTCTCACTTGCGTTTAAATCACTCGAACGTTTCATCACCAGTTCAGGTAACATCTTGAATACAAGTGCACAGTCCTTGGGGTTCGTCTCTATCTACAGGGTTATCATTTGCTTTAATCGGGAACTTATTCGACAATCTTGATCCAGAAATTGTGCGTCTGTTTTCCACTTCACCTCCGTTCGTTTGATCTTTCACCTTCCACCTTAGAACATTAACATTCGACTTGAGTAGCTTGATCCGTTTAGTTGTGTGGCGTTGCTTTCATTTCGAGTATGTGAACGAAGCGTGATTCAGTTCCGCAGACAAAACCGGAATAAATGACTCAGATTTTTGATCATGGGTCTGTGTGACTTGAATTGCGGTTTTCTCAGTTAGCTGAGTTATTTGCCCCTCATCCGAATTTACAAGTGATCCAATTCGATGTGTGTATCGAATTATTTGGAGAATACTATGGTTCTAAGAACTTCCTCACGTGGCTTGTAATTGTTTGATGCAGGATTTCGGCGTTGTCCTGACTGAATTTGAATCTTTCTTGATCTCCGTGGACAGATATGTGAGACAGAGAGAGAGAGGGAGAGAGGGAGATCGATATTCAAGAAACCTTCCATGGTCACCTGAAACTTTGTAGATGGGTAGGAAAGCTTCGGCGGCAGTCACCAAGTGGACTTATTCAATAACGTGAACGGGCAGGACTGCTAACTGCTTTGGGCGCTCCAGTGCTCAGCCGAACCTGATGATGCTCATTGGCCCGGTTCGACAAACGTAAACTTGCGCCACCCAGATACACATTTCCTGAAAAGTAGGTAAACAGATACACAAGAAGAAAAATTACAAAGTCTGGAAATTCAGGTTTTAATCGTAAACGCAAGACCTGTTTAGATATGAATCTTTTGCATTTTAGAGTGACTGATAAACGTCGATGTACAGTGTCTGATGTGATGTCTTTTTTAAACGGCAGAATGATTTAAACATATTAGTTGTAGATGTCTACCTTCCGAATTCTTTTTTCCTTGTGTTTAACTGTGTTCCCGAAGAACCGTGCGCATTAACCGCTTGGTAAGAAGACGTTTCGGAACTATTCTAATTCTTTTACGGTGTCATCTGTACAAATTATTGGAACTTTACTAACCAAATAGCCAATTATATTTTATTCCAATTCAATTGTACGAAAACTGCGGAATTGCATGTATTGATCATTCCAATTGGCTATTCTGTGCATTGAAGAATGAACAGAGACATCGATCCGACGATTAAACGATACATCCAGGAGAATTATTTTGTTGTTTTCTACTTTTCCCAGTGTAAATCGATAGATCCTATCGAATTTATGTCGACATGTTTGCCTGTGACACGCAGAATATCATCGACGTGGCTTTTACGAGACGATTTCAATTGACTGTTTGTAAGTTTCATTGTAAAAATGTTTGTGAATAGTGGTCCAAGGATGCTTCCATTAATACTGTCTCTTTCTTACAACAAATTTCCCCTTTGAATTTGATTTGAAAGTTCCACGTGGTCACAACAAGAAGTTGCATCCGTTTTGTTTTTTTTTGGATCCAGTCACTTATCAATCATCAGTCTGGATGTTGGCAAACAATAAAATTAAACCAAGTGAAGAGAACTGAATACATTTCAAAATTAAACTCTTGATGGTATCCATAATGTTGTAAGTGTCACGTAAACCGTGTTTAAAGGTCGCCGGTCTGATTGGTTCAAAAATGTCACTCAGTCATTTTTGCTGCTACAGAATGTGGTTAGTTTTTTGTGTCCAAAATGGATCGGAATGACGTCCATTCCTTTCTAAATCTAGGCAATCTGTACAATCTGGGAATCATCGTACTGATTGACCTTACTCTTCATAATGTGTCGATGTACATTGTATTGTGGTGTTTGAATGACCACAGTTTATCTATCTGGACCAGCTTGACTGAGGACTTGGTAAGAAAACGGTTTGTTTCATACAAAAAACGAATACGAATTACGCTAGCCTCAGTTCGCTTGGATCCATGTGCATGTATCTGAATTCGTTTCTGTCAGACCTGTTATCAGGTGAAGATCGATAAAGCTCGAGGACTGCTTGACAGAGAGGGTTTAGTTTATTTTCAAACCTTTCTTTCAATCGACTCATTTATTCACCGACAAAAAACGACAGTTGTAAGCTCATTTAAATCATATTCGGGAAGACTGGACAAGTAGATGACAGGCGGGTAAAATGTTAAAGCAAGTAGAATCGACCATTTCGTATTCAGATTTGTCCTCGAAAATTTGAAACCAACTGCCAATGTTGATCGAAAATCCCCAAATCATTGTACATTTGTGTATGTGTGTGTGTGTGTGTGTGAATTCTAAACAGCAGAATTTGTAGTTGTCATTGACGGGTTTTCACTTGTTTACACGGGAACAAATTGTAATTGAGTAATACTTTACGTTCTGTCACATGTCAGTCAGTTCGCCCCTCGGCGGTCAACTGATCTTAGCGATGTTCAACGTATCCACATGTTCCAAGAACGACGAAGTCGATGACAACAAGAGTGACAACGATGGAAATATCACTCGTGATCTGTTCCCAATCAAACAGATTTTCCAGTTTCAGAGAAAAGAAAATCGTGTAGTTCGGACTATCTTTCAACAATTTGTTTGCAACAAGGATTATTTCACCAAACTATTCTGAATCATTTGTTGCTGGCTTGTGTAAACAATTTGAGATGCTACACTACCTCAGTTTACCGTTCAACAAGTTGAAAATAATTCGGACTAAAAGGACTTGTTTGATTTTAGTAAAAAAGAATGTATGATACATTCGGAAATGTTTAAAATATTCCCTGACTATCTATTATTTGATCTGCTGATCACGGCAACACTCAGTGAAATATAACGAATTGTGAAGTCTTTCACTGACTGATTCGAAAACTCAGTTCTTAGTGGTACAGAGTATCAGAATTTGCAGTAATCACTGTTGAACGCGTACGAAACTGGATTTTGATAGTCGAAAAGTGTCAGTCTTATTTCATCCAAATACCACCTAATCGGTCTTGTCGTCAATCGATCCAAACATTGCTAATCTGTGCCGTAATCAATGTTTAACCGTTCGAAATTGAATTTGTCACCGGCCAAGTCACATCCGATTGTACTTGGGAAATAAAAGTTCAATAATTCTATGTGCCAATGTAAGAACATCCGATTTTTCGAGCCATCTCACTTACAATTCGTAACGAAACTGTCATCACCTTGGCATTGCTACTCAGTTGTCTCCACACTGTTCACGCGATTTCAAGTTTTCCTCTTGCGATACAGGCGGATGATCAGAAATCTACTTTATTGTATTTCTATCATAAACCTGTTTATCTTATTAGTTAGCCCAAAGCAGTATCATGGAATGTTGTTTTGACAAAATTCGACACATTTAGGTGTGTAAAATGGATTCAACAAGGCCGGGACTTGATGATCAAATCTTTTTATGGCAACAACAATTTGGTATGAGTACAAGGGTTTACCCGGATTGAGAAATTGGGATACATTTGAAGTGTATACATTTGACGTAAAAATATATCCTAGTCGGCGTTTATTCGCACTCACGTACGAAATGCTGGAGAAGGGCGGTGTTTAAACATTACTAATTGCACAATTTCTGATGAAAGAATGGGACAATTTTTGCTTATCTCCTCATGGCCTTGACATCGGCTGCCGTACGTAAACACCTGCGTTCGTCTATGTATCATCATGACGACCATTTAAGTATGCTTGTAAATATACCAAGTCCAATTTGGACGCTGTCGTATCCCTTATTCAGCACATTTGTAAGTCCGTAAATGCTTCGATGAAATCTGTGCGTTGCGCCTTCCTGGACTATTCGTTTCAATTTGACTCTGTCCCACGGTCTCTTCTGCTTCACAAACGGGACATATTTGGTTGTCTCAGGTCTTTGTTAGCACGACTGTCCGGTTACTGTATTAATCGAACCCGGTGCACACGAATGGACGGTGAAAATTCAAAACTTTTGATTAACAACTCAGGCAGTTGTTTATTTGCTGGATCTCTTCTGTACTTACATTAGCCACCGATCAACTAGCTCCCCTTGTCATCTTTTCAAATATATTGATGATGTCGCCCTCTCACAGATCGTTTCGAGCAATGATGATTTTCAAATTTGTCCCCACAAGTTATCTTCTATCTAGGATTTCTCTGCACAATCTCACCCGGATCTCAGCACATCCAAATGCTTCAGATGTCTGTTCTCTTTTCCTTGGTCATTCTACCCATCCCAAAGGTCCGTCATCAATTCAGAAACACGTAGCAGAGTTGATTCCGTGAATTAATAATTAAGAGGTATTATTGACAGAAATTTGACGTGAACTACTCACATTTCCAGCTATGTAAAGAATCATTTCCAATCAGAGAGCTTCGACATTGCAAGATGAAACAAAGCATCATCTACCGATTTGCATACCAATGTGTTTTTCCAATCGTTCTTTAGTGTTCTTCTGTTATTTTTGGAGGATTTCTTAAAGAGGACCTTAGAATTTTATTTGCCGGGAGCGACTAATTATTCGCCATATATCTTTCATACCATTTGCCGAGTCAATCATCAATCTGTGTCCGGTATTTATTCGAATGTGAAAAATTTGCTTACAAAATCCTTTCAGATCTCACACGTTCTCCGCACAACATTTTTCTAATGCCCTGCTTTCATATTTCGACACAGTCCACTTTTCTTTCCATACCCTGTAGAATGAATATCTAAAGGAGCGCTACTGTCTCTCATTTGGGACGTATTTCGACAAAGGTGGCCGTGTTTCGGCCGATTTTCTGATCAACCTATCATAATGTGTTCAGTTCATTAGTCGTTTTTGCAAGTTGACTGAAATGGTACATTTTTTGTACGCAAAAGTTGTTACGATAAAATACACCCATTCCTATGCCAGTGCACTTATTTCTCAGTTCCCCATTAGAATCTCATTTGAATTGTTGAGAGTGTGAATGTATGAGAATAATCACACTGTGACTGGTCGGAGGATTTTCGTCTGTCAGGCGAGGTTAACTTTCAGGAAGAGAAGACAATTCGCAAGACTACTTGTTTCTCTTCCCAGTAGTATGTTTCGTCTAGGGAGGGATGAACGAAATTTCCCCGGGGCAGATCACCATGTGATTGTTAAATCGACTTATCATCCATTCGCACTGCTAACGATACAAGTGAGATTTTGGTGAGAATTCAGTTTTCCGTTTTTTTTTGTATTCCATTTTTTCGTTCGGTTCACGTTACAGATCCAAATGCACCATCTGTTTTCATACACCGTTCCAATGTTCTTGATTCGTCCAGGTGGAACAATGTCAAATCCAAGGCCCGGAGCCTAATCAGTTTCTGTGCAAATAAAGTGATAGCAAATATTTTACACAACAACCAATGGAACTTATTGAACGATTTTGTTATGAACTCATCTGAAATGACTCGAATAGAGTGTGATTTTACCTAAACCCTTGATCGTCTGTGTGTGGTGGTCCTCATCGATTGAATCTTCTATCTTTGACTTTCATTATTAATGAAATGACAATGTACATCATTTTTTTCACGAGGGGAGCCGCTACCAGCAGAGGGCTGCCATGTGGAGAAGTTGATCGGCGATGCAAGGATTCGAACCCGCTACCTTCACGTCCAAATACCACGACCTTATCCGCCTGGCAACCGCCGAAATGTGGGCTATTTGTTTTGGCGTGATTGCTTGCTGATTGCATTATCACTTTGATCGGAGTGTAATCATTAAAACAGTTCAAGTATGACCAATAAAATCAATATTTGATTAACCAACTTGGTAATAACATGGTGTTTTTATTGGATAATCAAATCCTGGACGATTCCACCAAATCTGTAATCATTTCCGTTGAATATGAAAATATGTTTGTAGTCATTCACTTATAAGTGAGAAAATAATTCCCGGAAAAGAAATCTAAACCAATTTCATTAAATACTTGATAGTATCAAATTTCGGTTAAAACTGGTTGGGTTGGAAGTTCTCTAAATTGTCATGTGTAAAATCATAGACCGAAGAACAAAGAAGAAGCGCGAGTGATAATGCGGAAATAGTAAACTTTACAATCACTGGCAAGTTCGATATCTACAGTTGCTTTGAGTTAGCGCGATGAGCTAAATATTGTAGAATGCGAAAAATCCATTTGCCTATCATGCATGGAAAATTCGACTCTACCCGCCAAAATCGGAGTGGCAACCTGTGATGCATAGTACCCATGTGGAGTTTTCATTCCACGCAACACCTGGCTCCTCGTTCTGCCTGGAACCAAGTGAAGTCTACTCAGGAACGTCTTCGGGATCCTATGCTGCTGTGAATTTCGCTCCCATTGGAAACTTATAGACAAGGCCAATCCACTGACTAAAACCAGATTAGTTGTTGCGTCAACAAAATAGTGGCTTGCGCAACCCACTTACGTAATTAACGTCGCAGATTTTATCCACGGTTCTTCGGACGGGGAGGGTGGTTAGAACATCTACCCGGCAAGCGGAAGGTCCGGGGTTCAGTTCCGGATCCTGGAGTCCAGTTTTCGAACCCCGGTGGTTAAGTGGATTTTCGCAATCCGATATCACTGATGGACGACAAAACAGAAGGACCATTATGTACATCCTATAATTTTATCGAACCGGCTTTTGTGGTCCTTTTCGCGAACACTTTCATAGGTTACCAAGGAAAAAGACGGAGACTGTTTTTCCTCCTACTTGATTTCAATCAGCTTAATATGATTTCTCACTAGAATCAGTCTGCATAGATTGTTATCACGATTGGCAATACTGAGTCCGGTGCTTCCGTTCTCAACATAAGCATGTGCCGCTTCCTAGCTCTTGCCTTACTCTAATATTACCCGGTTTGTTTTTTAGCAGATAATAGTCAGTTCAATACTATCGCACCTAATGCATAGGAGATCTGGACCAATAGGATGCGTGTATCCCTTTCCACCGTCCAGACCCTGGCCGATGATGATCGTGAAGCGTCAAACTGGACTGTCAGAGCGAGTGAAACCGAACAACCACGCGCTCAGGATGGGAATCTCAATAGTAGCCTAAATGACTAACATTATCGTTACAAATCTGCAGAGTGTAGACAAACCATCTGAAACATCAGCTGTAGTTTTTTACAATCGTTGGCACGTGATGAGCATATTATCATTAACCTTTCTTAAGACATTTGTGAACAGCATGTCAGATTTCAGCCCGGGATTAAGCAGGTGACATCTTGTCACACTGGAATCCGCGATGATCGCATTTTGGAAACCCTGACTTCGTGAGTGCCAAAGCTTCAGTAGTACACACCGTAGTATTGCTTGGCTATTACGTGTTATCCTCGAAATAGTCTAGTCGATTTCACATATCTGTTCTGTTCAATTCCGAATCTTATCCCACAAACAGACACCCTTTTTGAGTTCTTCGATTACCTTGTCAAATCCGTTCAGTGATGGGATTTTACGTCAACCGAAAGATTAGCTAGTGACGTACCACCTCGGATAGATTCCACATTTGCTCACCAATCCGAGTCATATGATTACACGACAGTGGAAGTCAACATTTTTTTGACCAGTTGCCCGTTCCCAATTAGCAATCCATAAGATATCACGTTTGACGAAGTGGCAAAGTGCTCTATTCCGGGTAAACGATTCTAAGTCATGCATAAACTCTACTTTTTCAACCCCACAAACAAAACGTTTTCGGGGAGAGTTGGAAGAGGGCAGGCAAGTGAATTTTTTCTCTCTTTTATCCCATGAATATTTGGCACCACGATCAATTTGCAGGAACGCAACTAGGTGTACAATTCTCGATGTGTAGTTCACTTCAAAATATCCGTTTAAGCAAATGTTACGCGCTGATTTCATTTAGATTTACAAATTCACTAATCAGATTCAACTGACGTTGGTTATATAAGGATCACATTCGCACAGCAAAACAAAACTGGTTCGATCAGAACAGTGTTGTCACAACACGGGATTTTACCATTTTCGTACTATTTCCATGATATTTAGGGTCGAATACACGGCAGAAAATGTCTATTCCAAATGAAGCTCCAAGCTTTAGTGCGATGTTTTTTTGGCTACTTGGATGGATAGTTTATTGGTTTACACGCGGTCAATAAAGTATTTCCAAAGTGGTGTGAAAAACTTATCCTGCCGAATCCGAACCGTGCGATCATTCATTTTTTGATTTTATCACTTCATCTGGGTATGAATAGAGTAATATAGGATCACCTATGATGTTCATTTCTATTTTGATTGTAACTGCACACTTTTCAACCATTACTTGTCTCAGAGAATGGCTCACAGTCAGGCGGTTGGTCTGGGGACATACGCAAAGCATGTACAAACGACCTAAAAATTGAGGCCTCGCGCCCAGTCTATTACGTGTAACTCTTGAGTTACTGACATTGTTCTCGCACGCTATTCTGCCAGAGACAGCGACCCTCAAACACCGAAAATCTCTGTTCATTTGGGTCCCAAGTATCTACAATTTTGAATCAACTGTCTGCTAAATTGTACAGACTTTGGCATTGCCTTTGGGACTTAGCTTTTGATAATCGGAACAGACTTCATTCATCGTGTCTCAAAAAGGAGAAACACCAGTGTATCAAATGTTTGAACAGAATAATGATTTCATTGTGGTGGAAGTCTATGCCTTACGGACGGCGCCCTGCAATGCTCATGCGTATTCTCAATGTCTTAAACCAGACCCGATTATTAGGTCGTTACCGGCCAACAGCTCCCAAGTCTACCTGTTTGAAAGTGGTGGGGATTTGCAACTTCTTCAGACATCTCTTACCATCCCAACGGTAGCAGATATTTCCCGCAATATATTGAGAAGCGTCAGCGAGCACCGCACCGGTACTTATCAAAAGTATTAGCATCTGGTGGTAAACAGAGTGTATCAGGTCCGGCGGAATAATGTATTCATGCGTTTGAAAAAACAAATGGTTTTCCGGTCAACTTGTGGTACTTTTTCCCGTCATTTCTTCTGTCTTGATCACATTACGCAAACCAGGGTCTTGGCATACAAAATCGAGAGTAAGCCGTCCAATTGTTCGGGATTGATAGAACAAGTACATGAAAGTTTAGAAAATTGTATTCTTGTTTCATTGCTCTCTGTTCCCACTGCTTCACGTCAGCCATATGGCCAACGATGCATAGTAATCGGCACCGTGTTTGTTTTGATCCCAAATGAACGATTCAAGGTGTACTTTGCTATGGATTTACATTGAACGTATCTGATCAGTGGATTCTCCACTTTGCTATTATTCTCTCCTATAATCTGTCAGCCTAAAGTTCGTCGTAGGATCCCGTCGAGATTTATGCGTCCACATATTTACATGCATCTTTGTGCACGGATGCTTATGTAATTTGTATTGCAGTTTGCAAAATTCTGCTCGGCAGTTTGTGAATACATTCCAAAATCTTCATCCTCTGTTGACCTAGCATTTATCTGGATATCAAATGTTATTTTTTCCCCATTGAACTGAGTAGAACAGGACAAGAACACGAAAAACTTCCACGAATTCGGCTAAGATGAAACGTGTAATTAGGATCATGTGATTCAGATTCAACTTAGGAATGTGAAATAAAAACATGAGATCAAAATCTCACACCGAATGAATTAATTAGAGAAAAAACAAGCTCCCCATTTCAATATGCTACCTACCTGTTTCGCAGCCTGACAGACATATAAATTTGCGGTCGATAATCAAGTAATTATCCGGTGGAAGTTACACTACACAAGTGCGATGTCGTTTGGTGGGTGCAGACAGTCGTTCCTTGACTCAAAAATCGCTCTACGTCTCCCTCGGTAACTTGGACACGGATTGCGTATGCCTGTCCATCGTCTGTCATTTCAAGTCCAGTCTGCACATCTTGCACAAGACTGGATGACGCAACTCGCGGACACGCTATGACCCGGCGTAGAAGTGTGGCGAAGTTAGTTTCGACTTTGGCCTCGTTTGGTGCCTCCTTGAGCCATCCTTGAGCCATCCTTGAGCCATCCTTGAGCCATCCTGGTCCAACAGATAAGAATTGTTGTGGGTTGGAAAGACTGAGAGATATGGGTGAGAACGGGTGTCAGTGGCGCGAACGTTGCACGGGCTGTTTATAGAACCCTCCCCCCCCTTAAGAATAATACGGAAACAACAAGAAAAATCAGAGAAAGTGTGTACGGTGAGAAGACGAAGAAATCTATTGGTTTGTCATGGTTTATCCTTATTTTCGTTTCATCTTCTTTCTTCACTTTCTGTGAAATTCTATTTATGTGTTCTCGCATTGGCACCATGCTTGTTTTCAACTATATATCCATATATATATATATATATATACAATGTTGAAAAGAACGAATTCAGTCTCCCCCTGTCAGCATTCGGCATTTTGACACATGATGAAATATATTCAGACTCAGGCAGTATCGTATTTGGGCAAGTATCAAGCAATCGCCATGTCCAACTCAATGAAAATGATGGAAAGAAATCGCAAATTTGTGCAACGTTTAAGAAAATCACTTTTCTCGTTGGACTTGGGTGAATCAACCTTAAACACGAGCTGGTTTTCGGCTGTTCGGTTGCAGATATTGGACAAATAAAATCAATTTCCCTAGTGTTTTTGTTTTTTCTTGAGAGTGGATGCCTCTGAATTGTGCAATCGACTGAATAGAAAGCACTTTTCGGAAAGTTTATTCATTATTTTCTTTTTGGAGGGGGGGAGGGGGCTTGGTGCAATGTAAATATGTGATCAACACAAACCCAGCTAGTCGGACTGTGACTTGCTTCTTCCGTATACATTTGTTTGGTAATTCTAAACAATCAGCGGAAAATTATCCAATCGATTGATCTGAATAAATGCCAACCAAATTCATGTCTTTGCGATTTTCGTATGATTATCTGTCTGCTTCACGGTAAATCGTTGCAATCAGTGTTGTGCACCAGTGCTTAAGTATCTGTTCGCTTGGTCCAATGCATCCCAGGAGTTGTGTTAACTCTGATGTTACTTCTTCTTCCAGGTCTTTTCAGGCGGTCGGCGACAGCTCATGTGGTCCAGCCGACTTTTTTCACTCGATGGAATTTATCTCCCTGATGACATTCACTGCTGATTGGGATTGATATTTTTCACTTACATGGATGATTGAACGGTCGACTGGTGCAGTGAGCCAACTAATCGAAACTTTGAAATGTTCTGACAAACGTCCGAAACGACGCTGGTAAGGCTGAATCGATGAGAGGACAGATACTGTCGTCAACTCCCCTAGGTTTGACTTTCATGGACCAATGTAGCCACTGTTACTGACAGCCACAGCCTATTCTATTTTTCAGCACCTCACTGTCCATCACTGCTCCCAGTCACTCCTCAAGGGCATATGTCTCGTTGTATGTGGTTTTTGGTAGGACAGATCTGCAAGTATCAGAGAGGCAAAATAAAATCGAGGATATCCACCATTTCGGAGTCCCTTGCTTCACTTTTCGTTGAGTGTAGATCTTCTGTGATATGCTGATAATACTCGCTCGGATCTTGGATATCTCGTTGTGATATTGATCACGTTCAGAGCGCCGATCAAAAATGGAGTTGGTCACTGGAGTCTAAGATCAGCTGTTTTGGACGTGTGGTTTTCGCTTTGATGTGACCACAAACTAGGTGCAGACAAAAGTGAACTCGGACCAAATCATGGTCAGAGTCCACAGGTGTGGACCCGAATGTTTGACAATCCCAGGTTGATCTATACCATCTGTGACGGATGTCAATCTCGGTCCAAAGATGTAAAGATGAAAAAGGGTAAGTGGTTAATCGATGTCGATTTTATGGTGAAGAGTTATGCTCACCAAAAATAGTCTACAGTGGGAACAGAATTTGATGAAGCAGTCGATATTTTTCGGCGCCGTCTGCAGAGGTTAGGTTGAGGTGGAGAGGAAAGGGGCCACGGTAGTGTCGTTCTGTCCATACGAAGTAGCCAATGATGAGTTAAAACCACCAGCAACAGCCACAACGTTCGATAAACGCACTCTTAGGAGTAGTTGGTACGAATCGTAGCGGCACTCGTCTTCGGCCTCATAAGAGCTGTAGTCGCATGCACATGTTAGATAAATAACCAACTACCCTTCATTCGGTTTGCTGGTGTCGCATGCAGAACCGTCCATTTGAACTGCACACTGTCGACCGTTGGATGGGACCCAGTCTAACAGTGGGCGCTCGACCTGCACGTTCAGAACAATCTCGACACCAACCTAACCAATGGAAGCCTGAACACGTGGATCGTGTACAGTAAGGAGAGAAATAAGCTATGTCTCGGCTAAGAGGAGTGTTGAAGAAGGTATGATTTTATGTGCGTTTTTTTGGAAACACGCCGTACATCACTTGTAAAGGTTTTCCTTTTTGGAACACTAGCCGGACCATGTGACACAAAAGTCTTGTCCACAAGGTAGAGAGACGTTAACCTACCACGGGAACTAGGAGTAGGCGCGTGCTTATCAATACTCGCCCTGCTCAAAGTAACGGGTAGTGCGGTCCGGATTAGCCCCGGGTGACGACAAATGTAATAAGAAAACAATATGTTTTGTAATTCATTTGAATATCAAACAAATATTGATAGGATACCTAGTCGCTAAGCAAGTGAACGATAAGTGGTTTCAGCTGAGGCTTTCGGTTCTTATGAGGATATGTCCGCAAGGGAGCCGAGTATGGGTAAGCAGAAGCCTATTTGCTTGGATTAGTTATCCTTTCAGTCATTATTCCAAATGAGTTGCGAGCTCCAATCAAATCTCAACCTGGTAAAATACTTGGTCAGGTTTCTACCCATCGACCTACGGGGCTGACTAATTTTTTTGACGTGAGATAAATCATCTCGCATATTTTGTCAGGTCAAGCAGGAACGCAAGTCTGCACACCACGTCAGAATGCAGTTGCATTGTGACTACTTCGTGAAATTTCTAGCACATTTCTCCTTATTTATCTGACACTGACTAGCCGATGCAGAAGTATCTTAGACGTGCCGTAGAACTCAAATGCTGTCCGGGTGCCAACCAAAATCTCGTTACGCACCTGAACAATACCATCACGATCATAGGATTTCGTCCATATCAGCTTCACGCATTGAATGCAGTAAAAGTATTCCGTTGCTGAATTGCATCCCCATCTAAAGGGGTCGGGAATACCTCCCACGAGAACAAATTCATCTTCCCAAACTATTGTCCTCGTGCGACACCTTTACGCACAAACTGATGCACAACTTGGTCCATTGCTGGCTGACAAATGTACTTAGTTAACTTCGAGGATACAAAATACCGTTTATTGTATACAGTGAAATCGTCCGATGGAATCAGTTTTGCAGACCGAATCAAAAAACATGTAATTGGAAGCTCAAAGAACACGGAGATCTTCCGAAATGGTAAACATTTCAAATGGGATATCGTCTAACTCGGAAACCTCCGTTCAAACCGGTATTTCTCAGCACAGGGTCTGGTTTAGCAGAGGCAGGAAAATGTAGTTCAAAGTTTTGCAATTATTTGGAATGATTTGACGAAAAAAACGTGACCAAATACATCACGGTACAAAGTGACGCAGATTCAACGAATCGATATTCCTGATCTTCTCCTCGTTTCTAATCGGCGAACACTGGAAGTAATTTGGAATCAGCCAGACGACCTTAGTTACTTTGGTGAGCATGATAATTCTGTAGTCAAGCCTACCATTCCCATCGTATCCGAAGAGGGCACAGATAACTCGCAGAAGATGGAGACGTGACAGGAATTTCATTACATGTTTTCTTGCATATACTGACAACGCTAGCACTTCTGCCGGTTACGAGAAGAAAATTGCTCGTACATTAAATATCCCTGTTGTCTAACCGATCGGTTTAATTCAATTCATCCAAGGCCCTTTTTTCATAAGATACCCTATCGATTTGTGTAACAAGGTATCCGATCCAGCATCTATTTACCCAGCACAAGATCTGAAAGGAAATCGAAGCTATCCGGACCAAACGACGTAAGGAGTGTATCGAAAAATCGATGCGCCATGTATTGGTTTTTATTGTGAATGATATAATGTTAATAACACAGCGTTGTTGGTAGATGTAATGCGCCAACGTTTCGACTACCGTGGGTAGTCTTTCTCAAGGCAAGTTTTACAATCAAATCTTAGTTTAATCGTATTTGTTGATCTTGGATTAGGCAATTATTTTTATTGATGAGGAATTTAGATTTACGTAAACGTCGACCTTCTCATAAAGGTCGCTCGCGCGCGGTATGCTGACCACCTATATTGTTCACGGGCCAGCGCCCAAATTGTAAGAACAACAGTATGGGGCAGGACTCTCAATACAAACCTTGCCATTTTTTTGTTCCGTCTTATTTAGCCTTTAAAACAAAGCTCGACCTATCAGCGCACGACAACATACGACCAAACTGTTCCAAGCGCATGTATCGCAAGAAAGAAATCAATCAGATCTGGACGTGAAAACCGCTAATTATGCATTTGGTAAAATCCTATGACGCAACTTCTTATCCTTAAGGCAGCCGTAGGATGTCTAACAAATTGGTAACCTGTGCCACGAGAGGAGGAAACAATTAAATGCCCCGACTGTCAGTGGATATAAAGCGTGGATTAGTCGCGAAGCCAAGCCGGAAAATGTAATGATTCTGAACGACAGGCGAAGTGCTAGTTTGCAAGCTGGGAAATAAATTTCTACCCAAGATTTTGGACCGGATTATTTTGACCACCCCATTGATTTCCAACATTTGACCATTGGTCCTATTAATCACGCGTTACTCCGTTGTTCCTTTTGGGTTCGCACTTAGTCACGACCGAGGCATGAAGACGGGGGCCAAAATGGGTCATCAGCTGAGTTCCATTTTTATCTGATTGTTAAGTATGATCAGGGATAGAGGCTTATTGTTGTACATCTTCGTCATTTCGGACGGAATAAGACAAATAAAAACTCTAATATTGTTCCTTCGAACATTACCTATTAAAGACGCAGTCATTAAAATGTGGCTTGTTGCATAAATTTTGGCGAGTCCGTTTGTTTTTCAAAACGGAACCGGCCAAAACAGAATTTCCATTGTTCACTGGGAAATTTATGTTGTGCGAAATGTAGTGTATTCATTTGCCTTGAAAAATCTGTTCCTCGTAGTTAGGAGTTCCACAAGAATGTGTCACATGAAATTCTGCAATACATACGTTGTGAAATTCGAGAGTGTTTAGAAGGAGTTCTAACTGCTACGTGAAGGAAACGCCCTAGTGAAGGTGACAAAATGTGTCAGATGAGTTCATTTGTTCCGAAAAAGTACGCAAGATCAGAAACGGTATCATTGTAATCCGTCCTCAGATAATTTGTGAAGCGCAAGAAAAAATTGTCAACTAATGAAGCTCGGCCCATACGGTTTCGGAAAGGTGATGCGAAACTTGCTCAGAGGG
>LUCM01010319.1:57119-85107 GCA_008360955.1 Fasciolopsis buskii | reverse complement strand
CCCCTATTTCCTTTTCACTTTCTCATAGATAGTGCTCACCAAAACTACTTCTTTGGTCTTTTAGACGGTACATCTGAACTCCTCCCAGAGTACAGAGATTTTGTCTTAGAGTATGCCAATGATGTAGTCTAGCTGAGTGGCAATGCATAGGACTTCAACGCGCGTTAGAACCGATGGCGATTGAGGTCTCCAGTAACGATATATGCTCTTCACCTTCAAAATGCTAGGTACTTATAGATCGCCAGAAGCCTGTGCCTATACTGATTCTTTGTGCTGGTCATTCAAGGGAAAGCGTTAGTCTCCAGCACTTCAAGGGTTAGACCAGTCCAAACGGAGATGTTAGGGAAATGGTCACATCAAGAACTTCGAAAGAAAGAACCGATTTTGTGAAACTGCATTCCCAGCGACATAAAGCAGACCCGATTATTAGGTCGTTACCGGCCAACAGCTCCCAAGTCTACCTGTTTGAAAGTGGTGGGGATTTGCAACTTCTTCAGACATCTCTTACCATCCCAACGGTAGCAGATATTTCCCGCAATATATTGAGAAGCGTCAGCGAGCACCGCACCGGTACTTATCAAACGTATTAGCATCTGGTGGTAAACAGAGTGTATCAGGTCCGGCGGAATAATTTATTCATGCTTTTAAAAAAACAAATGAATACATTATTCCGCCGGACCTGATACACTCTGTTTACCACCAGATGCTAATACTTTTGATAAGTACCGGTGCGGTGCTCGCTGACGCTTCTCAATATATTGCGGGAAATATCTGCTACCGTTGGGATGGTAAGAGATGTCTGAAGAAGTTGCAAATCCCCACCACTTTCAAACAGGTAGACTTGGGAGCTGTTGGCCGGTAACGACCTAATAATCGGGTCTGCTTTATGTCGCTGGGAATGCAGTTTCACAAAATCGGTTCTTTCTTTCGAAGTTCTTGATGTGACCATTTCCCTAACATCTCCGTTTGGACTGGTCTAACCCTTGAAGTGCTGGAGACTAACGCTTTCCCTTGAATGACCAGCACAAAGAATCAGTATAGGCACAGGCTTCTGGCGATCTATAAGTACCTAGCATTTTGAAGGTGAAGAGCATATATCGTTACTGGAGACCTCAATCGCCATCGGTTCTAACGCGCGTTGAAGTCCTATGCATTGCCACTCAGCTAGACTACATCATTGGCATACTCTAAGACAAAATCTCTGTACTCTGGGAGGAGTTCAGATGTACCGTCTAAAAGACCAAAGAAGTAGTTTTGGTGAGCACTATCTATGAGAAAGTGAAAAGGAAATAGGGGTAGATGGCATTCTTGCCGTGTTCCAATGTAGACAACGAGGGTGGTACAAGCTGGCCGTAAGTACTAACCTGGCATGAGGTATAATGGTACTATTCATTGAGCATCGACACAATTTTCAGGTACCTCATTTCTCAACAAAGGAAAAGTCGCCGGGGACCCTAATGCGGACGGGCCAAGTCTCAGAATCATAAAGCAGAACACCTTTCTGTTCAAGAAATTTCGGATGTCTTGGCTGCACCACAAGTGTTGGAAGTTCGTGAAAGCCATTCTTACTCTCGCAAATTGTGATGTGATCCTTTCTCCAACACCTCCGCCGGGTGTTCAGTAGAAATGGGGATATGTACTACAGCTTGGCCATACTCTCCTGGAGACGTCGAAAGGTACCGGAAGCTGGCCATAAGCCTTAACCCGACCTGATGTATGACGGTATAATTCTTTGAGGACAGACACGTACTTCTCGGATGCTCCATTTCTCAGCATAGAAAGCCATAGTGGAGATCTATCAGCAGAGTCAAAGGCTGCGCGGGTGTCCAAGAGCCTGATTACCGTTGGCCTTTGGAAAGTAGAACGTAGGGAGTTAAAGATTTGATTGACGCATCCAAGACCAGCGCAAAGCCCAGCCTGTTTCTCACTATCCTGGTCTTCATGCTTGTTGTACAATCTACGAACGGCGATGGACGAATGCAGCTTTGGAGCTCTCTGGATTAAGCTAAAACTCTTATGGTTATTTCCGTCACGAGCAAACCTGTTTTGAAGTTGGTGACAACTACCGACTCCCACGCCAGGAGGGGACTTTCGCGGAGTGCCAAACCTTCGAGAACAAAACCAGAGGTTGTCTGACCAGTTCCATTTATCCATCTTTAGATAAGACCTGGGAAAACCCATCGGATCCCAGCGATTTATGATGTCATAAGGTTTGGACCTCCCTGAAAATCTCCGCCTCAGTAGGTGGATCTGCTGTAACACTCCACCGGACGACTGCCCTAACAGTTGCAGAATGGGCCGACTCTGAAGGCCACCTACAGTGTGCAAGAAGTTACTGCAGGTTGCGGATAGATGAACTTCAACTTTACAGAGCTTTCGAATCACACCCAATGCTTTCCTCTCGATGACTCGGAAGAGGTGAGAATTTCTCATGGTGGCAGCACATTCCATCTCCTGAGGTTGTTAAGACCACCAGATCTCACCATTCCTACGATAGATATGACTGAATTCTTTTCTCGTTGCCAACCGGGCTACACTATACTGGCTACCAGCCGGGATTTACTGGCATGCGTCAAAATGGCGTAGAGATTCAGTAGAAATCCAGGGTGTCAAGACGTGATGAGTCAGATCACAACTCACCATTCTAGCAGAATGTAGTGTATTCTTGGTAAGCCACTAGTGCTCATTCATGTTTTTAGGTGGGATGAATGCTAGGTTTTTAACCAGTCCGCTTCGATGGAATAAAAATCGGAGAGAACCAGGTAGCTTGTAACCTTACCGACGTTGCAACATGCATCTTGAACGCCCACCAAAACACATGGACAACTTAGTGCATACTAATGCGTAGTCGAAGTCAAGAGGTAAACAGACCGGCCATCTGTAACTAGTAGCAACGTAGTCGATTTGGTCCATCGCTGACTCGAAGAGGGCTGACGCTAGGTGACGTGTCGGCATTTGGAACCCCTGAAGCTCGTACTGGCAAGAAACAATCGACGGCCTGCCCACATAGCCAGAAACCGTAATCGTTCTGAGAACGACAGGAATCGAGATCAAAAGGGCCCTCTAGATACCCCTCACTGGAGTACAGCCAATCTACGGTGGCATTCATGTCTCCTGTAAAAAATACGACGTGATGCGGCCTTGATCTACATCAAATGTTGTGCAGCTTTTGATAAGAAGTGTCCTTGATTATATCTGGGCTGCAATCTGTTGGCGCGTACGCTGACACGACAAACAAGATGAGTCTATCAGAGGGATGTCTCAGCGCAAATCTCCAAGTCTCGCTGCTCATAGCCGGCAGCTGACTGGATTACAGTCAAGTAGTCCATCCTCAACCATTTCATTGAGAACCACATTAACTTCAGCAATACCAGAAGCCACACCCTCAGGGACCCCAGAAAGGCTCAGATAATACTTTACTAAAGGATTAGATGAAATGGACAGTCGGATAATAAATCTGCGGTCTTGAATGAGAGTGTCCTGAATACGACACGCATCGATAGCTAAGGTCTCCAGTGCAAGAGCTAAACACCCTTGTTGACTTATGCGCATCAGTTTTTGCACATTCCATTTGGCTAGTCTGAAAGGGCATCGAGGACGAAGAAGTGCATCAGTCGGCGGAAATGGGTTAGATAAGATTTGGATGCTCTTTGAGGAAGAACGTGACAGAACAGGGGCAGGACCTAATCCAGTGGCACTACTACTAGCATGACGAACTGCAGATCCTAAAGAATGTGAGAAAATAGAGTGCGAGAGGGGATATAACGAGTCAGTAGGGGAGCAAACAGTTTTTTAAGGTGGAAGGTGATTTTCCTGAATAAATGAAAAATGAGAAATGCTCCTACGATCAGTCATGTTCATGGTACTCCTTGTGGGCTGCTGTACTGCCAGGTCTACCGGTCCAGAGTAGGTCATTTTCATTTGAGGATTCACCTCTGGCCTTTGCGCAGCCAAGCACGCTCTGAACGACAGCAGAATCATTCCAGACTTGCCTATGACAATTCTGGAAAACCTTGCCGGATAAGTAGAACACGTCAAGAGCGAAAGGCCTTATTTAGTTGGCTGGCCGAACTCTCCACGTCACAGTTTTACAAGCAAGTTCTTATGGTATTTCTTAGGTAAATGGCCTACCAGGCGAAAACCCACCACGCCCTCGACACTGCCGCTGCTTTTCCGCGCCCGCTTATTTGGTAGGCTTGAACCTACCTTATTCCCGGCTGACCACCTAGATGGTGGTCGTTCCTTTGTCCACAATCCAGGGGGGGTTCACTAGCACGCAGCTTCGCTCTGGGCTGAATCTGCTGCAGAATCGATGACTTACTTAGTCTACTTCATCTGGGAGAATTCTCCCAATTCCTCCGTTCTTTGATTGTTTTCTTTTTCAGGATCGAATTGGACTTATTCACATTATCATCGTTGATTATCGAAATAGAGATGTTGGTCACATAATTTCTTCCTGATTAGGCGGTGTTCCCAGCTGCCCGTCAGTTTGGTGAATACGACCAAGCAGATCTTGTTATTGGTCGAATGCCTTCGGTATGGTAATATATCTTAGAGTATTAAATGGGATATTCATATGATTGCGTCGGTACGGACAGTGAAACCTTATAGATATCATCTTACATGCAACTTTCGTGTCCCAATTCTTCAATGACGTACACCTCCCAAAAACAGCATTCACACATGCGTGTTTCTCACGGATTAGTGAAACAAATAATTTGAAGAAAGTGTCTAAGATTGTTCCTCCCGTACAACGGGAAACATCGTAGCCCGGAATGATTCAGACTGTGAACGGCGAAATACTGTTTGTGTCTTGTTGCACGAATAACCGAAGCATTTTATTCCGAGTTGGTGCGATTTATTTGACGACAAAAACACACAGAGATTAGCTAGCTGAAACAGAAGCAGACAAACCAGTCCATACAGAGAATTTAGAAAGTCATTCGCGAAATTCGTCGTTTTCGCTCAGTCCTTTTGGGTGGATTAGAAATAAAAGTTACGATTTACCTACTAGTTCGAAATTCCACTTTCTACCCGGTCGGGACAATTGCACTCAGTTTCCCTGTTTCGTCTGCCTCCTCATTCCCATGCATCAACTTTCACAATATACAATGAAAATGACTGGATCAGTAAAAGCAATTTTCATCTATGTTCGTACGGGAACAATGGATAGAAATTCCATTTATATTGGTAACGTCCGAGGCACATTTTTCTCACGGCAATGTTTTTGTTCCCTGCTTTCCTTCCGGTACGCTTCCCCTCTTCTCTCAGAAATTTCGACTGCAGATGAATAGAAATTAATTTACTACGCACACTTTCGTTCGTGGCACTTTCAACGTCTTCGTAAGATTTGATCCACACTGTCATGCCTTGGTATTTGCTGTCAGTTGTTTTGGACTGTTCTCTCGTGTGAAATGTAAAAATTACAACGAAAAAACACTATTTGTCAACATAGACTTCTCATCAATTGGATAGAAACATGCCTAAACATGAACAATTTTGAGATAGCTTTTCTCCTCGAATGCCGATCAGAATGGTCCCAAATGGCCGTATCTGTAATAGGTTCTTCTGACCAAGCCCTACGGATCACATCTTCGTGGCGATGTTTTGACCGAAGTACGATGACGAAGACATATGACCGGCACCGTCCGCTGGGTTCATTGATTTTTGGTAGTTAGCTAAGAGTAGGTGGGTTAACCTTGACTCCGAACCCGAAACTACGGCTTACGATGCAGAGGGTTATATACTCATCTTCATCCGTAACGGAACGAGGTACTGGTTAGCCCATCGAATGGGCACAGAGCCTGAATCGTCAGTGGCCGGTACCCATTTGGTTACAAGATTCGCAAGCCTGCCTGTTGTCTTGTGGATTGCATCGCTTGGTCACAGGTTGGGATAATGTACTCCAGGTTACTCTTCTACGTCGATTTTGACAATCTAGTTGGATGGAGTTTATTAATGAGCAATGCACCCGGACGAACAACGGATGATTCAGAAGATGCTAATAGAAGAACAGTCATACATATGGTGAGCTCTATAGCATATAATCTGTATGCAGATTTGTGTAATACGTGTACGTGCGTGTATGTGAACCCGAGTGTAGGGGCCGTGAATGGTTATTCATCATGTTCATCATCTAGTCTAATGGTCCACAAAACTATCCACATGAAATTTAATACGTCAACGGATTAGCTCAGAAACAAATCCGCATGAGGAAGTCAGCTAAAGGGAATAGACCAAAAGCGCCAGCCACTCTGTGTCGATGACAAAACCGATATCAGCTTTTTGTTGTCTACTAACAAACAAGGCTCAGTCTATTCAATTTGGCTGTTCTATCTGCACGTAGTCGGGAAGGACAGTGCCGAATTGACTGACAGGTCTGCAGTAGAATGAATGTCTTCTTTTTGCGATTTTGCCACATGGATGAATCGAGGAGATGTGAAACAAATTTACTCTCGATTTGTTCCCAAAGCAATTATTGGGTATCTTTCACTGACTTTTACCCCGGCTAAAACTTGATTCAGAAGTATGCCATTATTTACCTGTTACTTCTACGTACATACTACCGTTGAACAGACATCGAACTATATTTTTATATGATACTTCTACTCTAACAAAAGTTGATGCGTCAAAATGGACCAAATGAATCCCTATCATTCAAGAACTTGAAACGATTGGAATGACTTTACACGTATCATATCTTGTTTGAACATTTTCGTTTCAACCGAGCTATTTCTACCCTATTCCCCTCATCCTATCGATCTGAATCAGACCTAGGATGATGTCCTAAATTTGTGTTAAGGTCAATGTCCTCAATTAAGTACGTCCCCGTTGGCCAGTTAAGTTCACCGAACGCAAGTTCTATCGATCCTCGCTTGACCAGATATGAAACGGAGATCAATAGGTCTGCGAGCAAAAAAAAAACCAACCGGCAGTCGGCTGATCGCAATCCGTTACCCGGTAAAAGCGGTCTAATTCGTCAACTACAACCGGTCTCTCGTTGTTCGGTATCACATTTTTTCTCTAAATCCAAACCTACACAAGAAATCGGTCGCTATGTTTGGTTTTTGACAAAACCGAAAATGTCCCGATAAAGTCAATGGAAACTGTTTTCTCAAAGTTTTTCACTGCAAACGGAAACAACCTCTCTCTCAAATCGCACGAAGACCACCAAAAATATAACAATTTGCTCCAACCACAACCGGGCAAAGATATTTGTGACGGGAAGAAAACAATGCACCTACCAAATGAGTTTGCAGTGACTAGCTTCTTAGGCGAGACTAAAGTGCGCATACAGTGCCGACCTACAATTGAGCTAATGACAAGTGTGCCCATTTAAATCTTTGAATACGTATATACACAGGACCTAATAGCTGGCCCAGTTTGGCTTAAATTGGCTAACCGAATCGTACGTAAAGAGTTACTTCACATATGGACATATTTCGTTGCTTCTCGGCCTGCTGGGACCGGTAACATTTCTTGGTTTGTTCTCGTGACCCGTCGCCTAGGTTCCAGTGTTATTTGATGCACCGTAACTGGCCACTCATTGATTGAACGGATTTCTATCTTGACTGTCACATGCACGGGATTAGAAGTTCTCCTCTGAAGCCGTGTTCAATCTGACTGATTAGCCATATGATAAAGTGGAGGGAAAATTCACAAGTCGCAGTCTAATACGGGCTAACTAATAGCATGAAACATGTTCACAGTCAAAATCAAGATGGCAGAGTGCAATCGGGTCCCTTACATGATATCCGGGTTTGATTCAATTGAGATCTAACAGCGGGCATGATTTCTTTGGGCATGCAATCCATTCGGACAGACGCTCAGGTTCCGAAGGAGTGCAATATGTGAGATGGTTTTTACAATGGACTATTTTGTAATTCGGATACGTGCCATACGTATACGGTCTACTCCACCCCTGTAGGGCATGTGAAACATTACAGAACAAGGACAAGTTTGGACTCGAAAAAGTGGCACAGGACCGATTCTTGCTTCTGACAACTGATTTTTACCAACACCAACCATTCATGAAATAGTTTGCCACGTGATATCATTGCTCAACTTACCATTAAGCAACCAAACAAGCACTGTACAGCTGTTCCATCCATGTTCGGAATCATCATCAGTACATATCCTTTGCATCAGAAATGGGACGCGAGACCGGGATGAATAATTTCGAGTCGAACGCCTTGTCCATTACACTATCGGGCACGTTGTCAATGCTTTCAGTCTCCTACGTCTAACACATACCATCGACTCAGTTCGACTAATATCAGTGGCACGTTTCACCATGGTTCCCTTAATTTTCCTGATGCAAAAGTGCAACATTGTAAGCCCTTGTCTAGGTTCTTATTTATACGCGGATCCAATGAACAACAGAGTGGAACAGTGCAATCCTTCAAATCTTAATTTGGTACGAGTTTTGTTGGTTGATTGATCATTATGTTGGAGACTACCGTAAAGTCAGCCGATAGATTTTAGCCAATAAATTTGGTTGATTCATTCAGCAAATACTAGAATCGTACCAGTAGAGTGGAATGTGATCTGGCATCTACCAAATCATTAGCATAACTCTTTGCCGAAAATGGCGAGGTTCGAAAACAGAGTCTGATTGTCAGCGTTCGATTTCCAAGTTTTCTTTCATCACTGCAACATATACCTAGTCACGTGAGACGATAAAGCAGCTGGAGGTTGTTACCAGATGACCACCATCCAATGGCGTTCTGTGACACTAGTATTGATTTGTATTTCATTCATTAAGAGCGTGTAGTTGAACCCAACTCTTCCGTTTCCACTTTATTGTCAAATTTCTAACCAATATGCTGAGATACCGTTATAAAATGAGAAATAGGTGGACTATATGCGTCTGTTGACTAATGGAATAAGTGAGGTTTGAAAATTACTTACTCCCAAATAGACTTTCTTTTGGAGACTACCTCTCAGGGAAGATCTATAATCTGACCAGTTAGGTCTCTCGGCTCTGTTTCACCAGGCTGGTAATCTAAGGGTAATGTATAATGACTCGTCATACTCATTACCCTGGTCAAAGATCAATACAATTGTAATGACATCGCACTGATCACAGCAGTCAATAAGCCGAACAAACAGAGAGTGCTTTTTCAAGAAAATCAATATAAGCATTTTGATTCTGATTAATAAGCAAAACGCTTTTGTCTACTCAACCTGTTTTTTCATTAGATTTAGTTCAAGCAAAAAATTTCCAAAACGAAACAAAGCAGACATCTGCTTCTTATTTGCCTTACAAAACAACTAACAGTTTCTGAGCTCCATCTTTTGAATCGATTTCTTCTTCTAGTCATATGGTTCTCCCGACTGACGGCAATCTATGATCTACGATATCTTGTTATTTACTTAAAGTCTGGAAATATCATATTTTTTCGTGAAACCGAGTCAACTGTCCTCTGTACTTGATACGGTGAATGTCGATTTCTTTTTTTTTTGATTTCTTCTTTTCACACTCGGCACCCTGATTCTTTTACTTCATCGAAAGCTAGAGTCTTCGCAGTGCGCTTGCATGCGCTTTTTATTTGGCTTTCGACCAAACTGCACGTGTCAAGAATGATGAATTCTCCACGAAGCCTTCGACTAATAATGAGATTGTCTTTCATGGTCCAGCTTCGCCCGGTTATTTATTTTCATCATCTTTGATACGCACGACTGCGGCCTCTTTTCTGGAGTTCTGCGCCGGAGTACAACATCATCGCGTTTATGAATATCATATAGAGAGGCAAAAATAAAAACCTAATCATAACATCCCGCCACGTAGCAACGCCCTAGGTAACTTTGTCAAACATGGCGGGTATTGTCAAATCCAGCTCCAAACTTTCACATATCTCCTAGGATGCAGCGTATAAGATTCTGAAAGATAGTACTTTCATTAGTGTTACTATCTCTAATGTGGACTGTTTCCACTTGTTGCCAACACGGGTGTGTGTGAATTGCCAAATTCTTCAAATTACCTTTTCTCGGACTTTTTACTGTGTATCCGGATCTGGATTCCGTGAATACAGCACCACGGTTTCGACGCCTAGAAATAAAAACCTCAAATCGGTTGAAAGAAAGCTGTCAAATGTTACATTTTTTATTTTTGTCAAAAATGGCTTGAACAGGAGCAGTTAATTTGTTGTACTCCACGTATGAACACTTAGAAAAACATGCAGATGTCTGTTACCAGCGTGAGAAAACTTGGCTGATTTAACCAAGAAGTTGTTCTCTGTTCACTCACCAACGGAACCCAAACCACGTCTACGTTCGTTTTGTGCATTTTTTTTATCGAGATGTAACTTTCCTCGTTAGTGAATGACGTAACATGATTGATTTTGGCCTCTACAACTAGCTTCGGATCAGTGTGTGTGTGTGTGTTGTCTTCTTTGTTTGAAAACTGTTGTGGTTTGACGTCTTGTCTGAAATGAAACGTAAAATTGTCTTGATAACCGGCTCAGAAATCTGGCAGTCACGTTTCAGTCCTTGCCAGTATTTCACCTAAAGTGATTGCTTTATCCTCTTGGCTCCACCTCACGCATGGACTTAGGCCTGTTCGACTGATCAACTAGTCTGTCACACACACACACACATATGGCACGGTGTTCCTAGCTGATATGTCTGTCGCATTCTCTTCTGTCATGTGTAGTTGCACACTGCGAATTTCCAGATTATTTGCTAATCAGCCATGTGATCTTATGCAATGAGTTATGCAGTTTTACTCTCTTCCCTGTTAGGCATCTGGCCACATTTAAACCATCGTACGGCTGCCATCATGACCAGTTTGTCGGTTCTTACAATTCGCTTGTTTACTGCACCTGTGGGCAAACGCCATCGGGTCTTTGGGAACTCATTTCGGAGGTGTTTGGCGTTCGATTTTTGTGGTCACATGGTTACCATCAGCAAGGGATCACACGATCTCCACTTACATTGATTTGCAGAACCCAGGATCCGAATGCTGACCAGTTCATACATGGAATTTACGATGAAGCCCGATAAAGGTTGCAAGATAAAACGATCGTATGCAAGAAAATTGCGATTTTTTCGTTTTTCCTGGACATCTTCAACTTTGCTTGACCTTTCCTGAGTATAAATAAGTCCCATGGTTTTCCATATAAGTTTGCTGTTGTTTTAGTCAAGAGATAGGTCACCAATAATAGACAGAGCTTATCCAGGGACAAATGCCGGGTCCCATCGTCAAAAATCTTGTTGGGAACGTCCAAAAATTCACTTGGATGTGAATCAAATGTTCAAGGTAAGATTTATTCATCTCAGTAGTATGTTCCGCATACGGATGGATGGACAAAAGTTCTCCGGAAGTACACGATTCGTTTCAATCACAAACAAGTTAGTTCTAACTAAAACGGAAAGTAACTAAGGAAACTCACATGAAATTTTTCACAAGTAGGTGCTCAGAGTCAAATACTTCATCTCATTTGGGAAATAACTGATACGTTTGGAAATTATGAATGTGTGGCAAATATGCTAGATAAATTTGATACCGAACTCTGGGCGCGAAAGATAGCTCTATTCTGTTTTGTGTGAATGCCCGGTTTTGAGGTTATGCTACGAGATGTTAGGATTCGAGCTGCAGGTGCTATGTGGAACATGCTGGGTTTCATTATTTTTCCTCCAACTTTATGTCTGTATTGACTGACAGTTTTTAGTTTCACCTAATTCGTTACCGGAATACTGTTGGATAATAAATGTGCTATAGAATTTTCTATTCAATCACTAGTCTGCAACCGTCGTTCATTAGTGGTTTTTTCAAACCGTGATATGTATTGAACTAAGCACGCATTACTTTGCTCAGCACATAACCGTTAGCGAAATTCCTACTGAATTCGACGATCCGCACGTGATGTGCCCGTTTGTGGTACGATTTTTCCAAAGCGGTGAGCCTAGTCTATCCTACGACGCGGATACTAAAAACAGATCAGGTCTACTCTCTCATGACCGGACACCACTAAACGATGACCACAGATCACCAAAATGACACGAAAAACCTGTATTGTTAAAAGTTGACAGTCGAACTTGATGTGGTAATTTGTTCGTAATAAGATTTTTTCACCGAGACTTCATCAGTTGTTTGGCCGTTAACACTCAAATCAATCTGTTCGAGTCAGCGAAAAGAAACCGTGTCCCGCCCCGGGGTTGTTTAGAAATGAAATCAATTTGCTTGTTTTTCGGCAAATCATGGGATTTTCACAGATATTGACCGCACTTCCGATGGGTTGCTAACACATGCCGGTGCTGTGAACTTATTCTGCGACTATGCAGTTCATATGTTCCCATTACTCCAATAGTTCTCGTGAACTCACGGTTATGTCATGATGAATACCCCCAATGTACTGATGACATATAGTGTAGAACAAAAGTTTATTTATTATTTATTCCAGACTTAGTCAGTCTTGTGTGGATACTCACCGTTAACTAAAAAAATTAATCTCGACAGTTTTCAGAAGTTTGTTAGTTTTTTTCGCTACATTTGACCGATGCAAATGCGAAATACAGTGAATAAAAGATATCACCGATGGTAAGCGTGGATCCGAGAATCCATGGTTCCTTGTGATCAAAGGTGAAACAGTAGAACTGTACTATGCTTGACACAAATACAAACCGGACTCATTGATGAACCGATGGCCTGTAATCGTAAAATGATCTAGCTACCGGTGAGAGAATCGAAGTCAACGGGAATCAAATTATCTAACTAGTCTGATCAGAAAAAAACGGGATAGGAAAACATGAGAGACAACAGCATGAGAGACAACAATATGCGACAGCAACATGGAGACAGAAACATGTAAAATCGTCATCTGGATCGGGTACGAAACTGAGAAAATCAAGCAATACAGAGCGGGCACTGCGTGAACGAAGCAGTCAAGTAGACGGGTACAAATGAGGTGTATCTGTTTGAGATTGGACGGTTTCGACAAAACATCATTGGGAGGAACCAGGCCTCTACGCCAACGGTTTATCAATGACACGAACATGAAAAGATGTCATTTTAATTTAATATTGTTCATGTTACTGTTTATTTAATGCTGCGCATACTTGTCTGGTTCAATACAGTTGTCTATGCTCACTAGACAATAATATTTAGTGTAACCCTATGGTTAAACTAAATTAAAGTGTAGTCATTTTTCTAACTATATTTCTAGTTAACTCGTTGCTTTTGTACTGGTTTCATAAAGTTACCTTAGACAGTAATTCACAATACTGTCTGTCTGACGAACAAGCCGACGAGACGGTGATGTGTATTCGGACTGCTCAGGGTCCGAATCCCAACAACGGCGCCTAATTGAAACAGTCTGAAGTTGTTTCAGAATAAATCGGCAGAATTCATCTTATGATTGCCAATGCTAATTTGTTCTGATATAGACTACAAAAACGAAATGAATGAATAGCTAGGTAAGAACCGATTTCTTCACATTTAATGGTCCTTATTCACTGTGGACGTCCGTGCAATTAGACCGGCGTATCGAGTCTGTCTAGTCCGACATTTAGTGCGGATAAAAAAGTGGCAAGATGACGCGTGTGAGCCACACAGTTCTTCTCGACCATTTTTCGTACTGTGATCAGTCGACTGTCGATGGTCCTGCAAACCGCGCCTCACCACTACCGCGAAAAAGATGCCCGAAATGATGTTCATCATGCGTTTGACAACAGAATTCCCGACTCACATTTTTTCAAACAATTATGTCCTCTTCGGAGACGGGAAAATTAATTCTCAATTCCCGTCACAACCGGAACGATCTTGGTTGCGTGTGTTTTGTCGTTCGTTGTCGTCTCCAGAACAAACAGACATTTTATGCGCTGATGTGTGTGTGTGTGTGTGTCAACATCGCCGCTCAGCGTTGAACAGCCTGGAGCGCTCCCTTGGGCGTTTTCTTTCGCAAGCTGATAAACGTTGCTGTAGGAAAAATGATATAGAATAACAGAAACGGAAAAGTAGTAGTAGCTAACACATGGAACACAGTCTTAACGTTCAAACGCACATCTTTTCAACCATTGTGATTCGACAGAAAGTAATAACATGACCGTCACTGGACCCGGTTCAATGTCATATGCCTCAGTGTCTCCAGCTCACTGATCGGCGGATCTTTTGGAACCCAACCGCGGGGAGTGAGTCACATGCCACAGCCAAATCGGCTGTACTTTTTCTCATTCTCCGCTGCCTCGACAACCACGTGGCCTCTTCCAATCACTGGCCTGGACGGGAAATAGGGCACGGTATGATAAGTATACGTTCGGGCCTAGGGACCACGTGAAACATGACAGTGCGGCTGTCCGGAAAGTGGGGAACGTACCTTGTGCACTGAAAGCGTTCTTAACCGACCCCTCAAGGCCACTGATCACGCAGTGCATGTATTTAGTCATTATTTTGGACTAATGGCTTTGTTATCGTTTTGCTGATCACGTGCGCTCGGTAGATTGGTGCTGTCCCAGTAGACTCCATAGTTGTCGATGTGATCTCTTGTCGACATGGAATCAAGGCTCGATAACTGTCCTTAACGTGATATTCATCCTGCATGAGTGATGTATAAGAATGCAGTTTTGCTGGATTTTTCCGTTTGCTCTCGGTGCGCAGGGCAACGACAAAGAGCAATCGTGGCGAAACTTCGATTTCCTGTTTGCGAGACCGGTTCCCGAATAATTTGAAGATTCTAAGGTCTTACACGAGAAATTCCAAAATTCACGAAACATTACCCAGCAAAAAAAGGAATTCTATACGCAAAAGCAATAAAGTATGCACAAATTCGAAATCATACTGAAATACGCTTCATTGTGCAAATAGTGAAGGCGGAAATGCATTAATTGGCTCAAATTTGCGGGAATGAAACATCAATCTGGTGGTTACTATTTTCCGCATGTCCAGGCTACCTGCTTCTGAATGTTCCTGAATGAACGTTGTCCGCCGGTCTAAAAGTCTATCTTTTGTGCGACTGTAGCCGACCTACTTTAATTGGAACTGATGCCTAAAATACAATAGTGGAAATCCTTGGGTTTCTCGATAAATGTAGAGTTATTGTTTCTATACCCTCGAGTCACTTTATCAATCTCCTAACGGATGGAGATCCAAATGGATATCTAAGAAATTCCGTGACTCGGTCACCTGGGTTCCTGGCGCCCGTGTCTCTATCTTCTGTTGCTAGTTGAATAAGGTGGAGACCCAAACGCAGCACTGGACACTACCCCAAAATCACTTTCTAACCCATGTACCATTCACACATTGCCAATCGTTTCTTTGGTGAATCATACATACCAGTTTCTGGCGGTTACCACGAGTATGAGTTTTTTTCGAGTTGGGTTGTTTGATGTCTTTTGTCGTTGATTTGATTTGTCTTCGCAACTGGGTGTACAAGAAACACTACTGAGATTTGATTATTTTACATTGGTTAATTTGCTTGAAATATCGCTTTAGCAAATTGAATTCATTTTCAATTGTTTTCGATTGCGTCAATACCCTTTGCTCGAACTTTTGCTCGAGGGGTTAACACAAGTGATGTTACAACCAAACACCACTAGTTGTCAAAACCGCGAGAATTTGGAAATGGACTATTTTTGTGCCAGGTTTTCATTTTTTCCTACCCCGTAGATACGAATGTTTTTCGTTCCTAGGATTAGCACTGTGCATTCCGAACGGAAAACTTGCCACTGCATATTAACTGTCCGATCGTCAAGAAAGCAACTCTCGAAATATTGTCTTGCTATTCATCGTACTGTGAATAGAGAGATCAAAGCAGAATCGATTATTTTTTATTCATCAATTTTTATTATTGGTTTTATAGTGAAAACAAGAAACCTACTTTTACTGAATGCACTTACGAAACATGATCTGAAAACGAACCAACCCGCCAAGAGAGCTATCTGACTGTTTCTGTTCAATTTCTGCTCTAAACAATCTGTTTTGGGTTTTAAAAAATCTCTCAATTCTAACTATCCATCGAAAAATTCTGAAGCAAATAAAGTCCTCTTTTGATGTCCTCCTCCATCCCCGTCGGGCCCATGGATAATCTAACAAGACACATATTCTAATGTTTTACGTGATGAGCTCCAAAAAAAACTTATGTACCGTGTGACTTGTACATGGTGGGAAGCATTCGACTGAAGTTAACGGCCAGTTGCTATGTCTATCTTCACAGTTGTCGATCAATGTTGATAGTAAATAGGGAACTGCACCCGAACAAATCTAACCGAGTAGTTCGGATGAGCTGAACATGGTAGAGGCAACACAAACTTCCCATGCAAAAGGATCTGGGGGTTCCAAACTCTGAGTGCGCTGATGGGTATGAACGCCGATCAGCTCTAATGACAGTGAAGTTCGAGATCGGTGCTTTCCGAATCCAAGGTTGACCGGCGATGAAATGAGATTTGCTCGTTGAGAGTGGAGTCCGATGGATAGTCAGTTATATATATGAAAATACAGAGTTCTCGGAAAATGTTGATGATTTTAGTCAACCGAGAAGCTAGCTTGTGTAATTTCGCCCCTGATAATCCCAGTTTAATTTTGACGAATGCATATTTATCCATAACTCGGGTAACTTTCAGGCTGACGAACGATAACCGATTGGAGAACAAAACTAAAATGAGAACAGTCAATTGGATGTCATTCCAATTGATTTAATGTCTTCGAAAACAAATGGCGGAAATGGAATCTTACCAAAAATAGTAGAAAGAACAATTGTCACATTAGCCCGGGTTGTTTGTCCGAGGTCGTTTGAACGTAAATCAAAAGGGAAATGACAATGGAAAGTAACTTTTTATTTTTCCTAATCAAAATCAATAACACTCTGAATCACATTTCGAAGCATAAGTGGTAATTATTATGCAGACTGGGTCATTCTAAACGGTAAGATCAACTCATGAGTATAATTATATTGGATTTGAGTCTGCAAAACGAAGCCGGAAACACAGGGAAATAGTCCTGCTGGTAATACCAAATTTACTGATTTGTGCCAAAGTTTCGAGATGAATTTTGAAAATGACCGTTTCGATCGAATAACCTGGCAGACTGTGAACCGAATGATAATCAGACATTCCTGACCAGTGTTATTAATGCCTGGGCTCTAACAAAACACAACAGCAAATTAACGGAGATAAACAAACAAGCTCGTAACCAAATTGAGCTCTTCGATGGTCTAGCAAAACTAGAAGCATCTCTCGTTTCATACAACCAATGGACATCAACCAAACCGACTAATTCCAAGGACAGGCTTCTAATCGAGGACAGTCACCATTTGTAATTACATAGAGATGAAATTTCATTCCACTCTACGAGACCGCAAGTGGGAAGAAGACTCACAAATATGCTCGAAATGTTAATACTACCCCGGTATGTGGGTTGTTAGGTAGGCTTCGAAACCGGAGATGAAGCAGAAGTGGTCAGTTTATTGCTTATGGCGTGAAACTCAATATGGAGCCGATGGGAATGCAGTGGTGAGGTGACCGCTTAGTGATTCTATCACGTCTTCACCTGTCGGCCATGGGTGATTTCCGAAAAATCGACCTTGTTACCAATGACTTTACTGCTGTTCGGGTACCCAGAAATAAAAGTTCAGAACTCCGAGGCATGTTTGTATCAAGTTCAGTTCGCCAGAGCAGCTAGATTCCGTGAGGTTAAATCCACTCATGCTGGAAGTAGCCCCACTCAAACCTCTGGGTTCCACTTAAGAACCAGCACTACAATCTGGACCTGGTAGGGCAAGAATCGAATTGGCCAGAGGTATTCTTGACGAGTTTGCCGACCACCCATGCAGATAGCGCATCAAACAAGCACTGACGACTAAAACGATGCATCATTCTGAGCGTTCGAGGAAAAGTACTGACAAGGCAGTATTAGATAACATTGTTTCCTCAACATTCGTCTTTGTCATGCAGTAATCCAAGGCATTCAACCACGAAAAAGAGCTTGGCCATGATATTCAAATCAATATGATTCCGATCACCCATCGAGCATCACGATGTCACCGGATAAAACGAACACCGAAATGATGGTTCTCGATCAGTCCACGGAATCCTCACAAACGGACATGATCAGTAATCGTTCGATGTTATATATTTGATCAACAGACTGTTATGCCGTCATCATTGTCCTCAAATTTATTTTCATTTATCTAGTTGAGGGGAGGATAATCCTAAATGTTTCACCCACGGACCTTCAGGTAGCTTTCGTCATAATCTCGAGTAGCAGTAACCGAAAAATCTCGACCAACAAGCCTGACAGTGAATTACTCTTGAAGTTCTGATTCTGATTTGCGCATTAACCGATTGGCTATACCAGTTTTGGCTGCCTAGAGTCACTTGAAACGGCGCTTCCTCGGGAACGAACATGACTCAATACTACTAATGATGCTGGTTGGAAAGTAGTGTAACAGTAATAGTGGTCTCTCATTTCTTCATACATGCATGGGCTGAGAATGGATTCTGACGTTCAGCCTAGCTGCTGGGATCTTCTAAGTTTACATTGTGTTCCATTGCATTCATACCAGTTTGAACGTGTGATTTGCGTAATACATTTCAAGATTTCCAATTAATCCAGCCAGCTCGTCCAAGTCGGATGCGTTCGAACAAAATATCACGAGAATTTGAGGAATGGTTTACGTGGGGATTTATCTGGAATATTATTTTGGTCAGCAGCGTATACTATATTTTGGTTTACGGCACACTTTTACAAACGTAGGTCATTGAAGATGACATAAATTGTATTTGCCCACGCCAACCGAATCAATAAACTAATGAGACACTTACACACACATACACACACACACACGGTGCCCTCGTCTAGCGTGGTCTCTCTGATTGGTAAGGTCTGACATTCAGTTGGCAATTCGCTTTGGAGCAGTAGAGAATGGTAAACAACGGTCTTCCTGGGCCTTCCTCTCTCTCTCTCTCTCTGTTTCTCTCTCTTCTCAAACCTCTCAGCCCTGAATTGGACAGAAGTGTCTGGAATAATGACAAGTGGAGACAGTTTCATCGGTGAAAAGCTTTCGTCATTCTACCGAACTGAAATGAACTCGGGTTTAGTGATCAAAAGTGGAACAAATACTGTATTTGGCCCATATTTTGGAAATAAAATATGGCCTGCCTCGTTGTACTCCTAGTCATCCGTAATAAATATTAGGCTGAACGGTTAACTTTGTTTGAAACTGAATAAAACTAAGAAAAAATGGCTACTCTTCGAAGAAAGCAGAACCAAATGAAATTGAATTAGTACGGGACAAAGTTAATTGTATTCATAACGATATTTGCACATTATCAATTGTCAACGGAGCAAAGCGTTCCGCACACTAGAGATTCTTATTGACATTTGTGTCTGCTTCCTGTTCTCGCGGCTGTTTAGCGGGGATGGGACTCCGCCCAAGCTGCCTGGTATCTGGTATTTTTTAGAGATTTTGTTTTTCCAATCGTGACACACAAAGAATAATGTCTAATTCCTTCCTCCAATGTTTCAATGATTACTCAATTTCGTCAGCTCGTTATTCAATCTTGTCCATATGTATACTTGCGTGGCCTTTATGCCATGCACATGAATATACTATATGACATTTTAATCAACCAGCGAGCAAAAATCCAAGACTAATCAGCTCGCTAATTAGTCCAGTTGGAGTTATCGCTCTTTGTAAGCATACCACGTTTAACTTTTCATTGATAGCGCGGGAATTTTCCCTGTGAATATAGGTTTCAGTACCGACTAATTTACCACCACTACTATGTCACTGTGTTACTGCCTATCCACCGAATTTGGTTGGAAGTATGGAAAATTAGAGTAGATTGTCATTCTCGGTAAGCTTTATCCTCTACCCTCCCACTCTCGATCCAAAAATAAATAAATAAACACTTTAAACTTTGCAATGAGTTACTGTAATATTTCTACTTGAGATAGTAATGCTGAATTCAACCACTCGTAATAACGCACGGATACGGAGAACTAGCATGCAACAGAATAACTTCTACACAAGCTACTCATCCGGAAGATAAACCAGAAGTTTCACTTCAGTTCACTTGTTTATGTATAAGATATAAGGAATCGCGACTGATGGAACATATTCGGTCCAGTGATATTCGAGGAATGTTTGAATTGCACTACCGCCTGTCACTACGAGTTCCATTGGTTATTTATCTAGGCAGACTAACGCGAAGCTGCACCGGATTGTATCATGGACCTTGCATGTAGACTCACCACAGTTACCCTATGGGATGCCCATGAACACTTCTGATGCTGGTATCCATGAGAAGATTTCAGTTGCCAACACGAAAGCCCCATGTGATTCAATTTGTCTAAATACAATCAATGCTGCTTATTTAAAACGTGTATTCCAGACTCACGGGTGATTTGGGACTGAAATGTGCTCAAACGATGATGTTATCGATCATTTTCTTGACCGTTCCTTATGACTTAAATATGTATAACTATGTATAACATTTTATCAAGTTGTTTTTATCGCTTATACTATTCGGATGTAGCAATTTTATTACAGTTTTGTTAACTGAATCCCAAACATACGTGAGCATGTATTTAAAACGAAGACACGTTTACTCAACCCGGGTGATGGGTTTCGTCAAGTTGGTCATTAGTTTGTTGTACCAGTAAACATCACAAATATCAGTTTTCTCACGATTCGTCAATGAGTTGTGGAACTCATTAACCGTCAATGAATGAGCACCGAAAATCCCGGCAAAATCGTGACTGATGGAAAATATACAGATTTCTCAACTGACAAAACGAATGTGAAATTCACAAAAATAAAACCAAAAACTAATTTATTGAAGAAAATGATTTCATTTCACTTGATCTGTTTTGGTCTATACACAACCTGTTTGTTAGTGATGGGAACGCTCATTAGATGTTCCACGACTCGACATCCAAAATTCCAGTCTAATTACGGTGAATTTCGTTTACACGCTCCCCGGGAAAATATTCATCTGGTCGGGTAAAAAAAAATGGGAATGCAATCTTCTTTCAAATTTCCCACCTCGATTGTGTAGTCCGGACACATCGGCTTGCGAGCCTGTCATGCCAACAATTGAGTTGAACTGACACTCTGATCGTCTAACTAGCGCGGTCCATGTAAATAGCCGAGAAATGAAATATCTCCAAGGCCAACAGCCTGGTGATTTGTTTTGTTTTACTCATTTTCTTTGAAATAATTTGAAAAAACAAAGGTGCTGACCGTGCGGTTGTTGTTCCGGTGATGATCAAATAGACAATACGGTGGCGTTCGAACATCAATATGTCGGGTTCGAATCTTTCTACCGCCAATCAACTTCCTCACTTAGCATCCCCTTGTTGGTCATGCTACCCCTCCAGAAAAATGGTATACATCGTTTGATCAGCATTAAATTATATAAAAACAAAAATACCGGTTCATTCAATTCGTCAGTCTTTCAACTTTATATCTATATGAGGCCTCGGCAGACTAGTCCACTTCTCGCTTTCCTAGAATGCTTGTGTTATCTATCTTTCACGGTACATTAACTTTCACTAAGATAAGCATCAGTTATTCTATTTAGGCAAACATTTTGCAAAAATATCATGTCATGCTCATCAACAGCATTGCCACACCAGACGGGACAGACGGGACTGCTATGGATCTTGTGCAAGCTGATTGAGTTTGATTTGGGAGCCCGCTCTGAAGTCATTCTGCGAGGTATAATAGAAACCATTACAATCAACTCGCTGTACAAATGCTTCTAGGTGGCACTAGGTACTGCATAGATACGCTGTAAATGAAAGCCGAGCTACAAAGTGCGTCTGTTTTTACTCGACTGAAGTGAATAAATTATGGCGGGTAGATAAAACTATGTGTTGAACTCATCATTAAGAAACCAGAAAGCACTTCAAAACTTATTTTCTATTACTGTCACTAACAAAATTGCGATGACAGCCTGGGACGAACGAGTGTGAAACGAATGCCTTGGTCACAGAGCTACCAGAAAAGATCTGATTGGTTTGTTATAATTCACTGCCTGATGCTATTCCACGTATCCGCTAATGGTTCTGTTGCACCCAATAATCACGTTACTTTGCCGAAATTGGTGCATAATAGTAAACGATTCAGTAGTTTGTTCATCCAGGGTGGTATTTTTCTGTTTTCCTTTCCGGCGAATCTGTCGGAAATTTTGTGCCACTCTGTTTGATCTGAACACTTTCAGATTAACAAGAGTTTAATCGCAGACGTGTGACTCGTCTTACCGAATGCCCGGATGTTAGCGAATTGTTCGTGGTTATTATCACCATGTGCCTTACCTTACAACTTACAAAAAGTTGGCATGCCAACGCCTGCATACATCCCTTGGAAATTAGACATGATGATTATCACCGTGGTCTATTGTACTAATCCGCATCCCTGTGATTTAATAGGGACAAACAAATCCTGTGTCAGATATGGTATACATGATGCTAAGCAAAAAGTGTATGAATGAAGCGACTCGTAGAACTGCCATCACGAACAATTATCTGAAGGATAGGAGGCGAGTTTTAGTCAAAGATTGTCTACTTTAACTGTTATTATCAAAATATAAATTTACCGCAATGGAACCTAGAAAGACAACAACTCGTACAATTGCTATCATGATAAGACCGGTGCGAAAGAGGAAAACACTACAACGTGCAAAAAACAACCTCGAGCAACGATCCGATCAAGACAATATTAGACGTTTGAATAATTGCAACGATTTTCTTGTCTTCTTCAAATTACATCCGGTTCGTTCATCTTGTTCCCCTTGTTTTCTTGTGATAACGCCGTGGCTCCGTTTTTATTGTTTCTTTGTTGGGGTTGTTTGGGTAAAATCGTATTGTCATATGATTCCACACACACACACACACACACACACACACGCACACACAGCGCATCGAAATTCTGCGTTTCTGAAATTCGCACCAGTGCAGTTGAGGTGAACGTGCAAATAGACTACTTTAGGCCCTTCTAACTTTAAACAAAATGTAAACTATTTAGCTTAGAATAAGATTTTGAACACGAAACGGAAAGACCAAGCAATAGTGGCTCAAGGACAAAACAAATGAATGTACCAAACTCTATGAAACGTCAAAAAACTATACACCTGGGAGGAACAGGAAAACCGGGTATTCAGTAATAGACCACTCAAATGAAATTACCTGTTACACGGAATTGATATGACTGCTATTCCATTTCGGCGCAAGTATTGTGCACTACGGCACTGCTGCTGGTGTTACAAATGATAGCAATGAATATAGTATTAATGGTAATATAGTCGGTGTCATTCAAAGTAAAAAAAGTATAATTTTACTTGGCTTAGTTCAATTCTGAGTGTACGAAGTTAAATGAACTTCGTCCAACTCTATTTTTTGGTCTACTGCCATTCATTTGCCGGCCAGCATTATGGAAAAGAAGGGAAACACATGCTCAATGGGACGGAAAAAATCGATGGGCAAAAAAACGTGACTAGTAAACAATCAGATTGCAGTCACTATCTCCGAGGGATAATTTGGAACAGGCAAGGTGAATTCAGTCAAACAATTAGGCATTCTGCACGCAATCGGCTAGGGATTACTAGTTTTAATTATTGCCTACTGTTGCAACAAACTTTGACGCAAAAACTTTGGTAACTCTTGTTGTTCTGGTTTACGTGTAGGGTTTCAGCTAGAATATCTGCGCGAATTTTGTCCCATTCTGTGGGCTGTATGCTGTCGGGGCCTGCGTCCACGTTGACAAAGAATGCGGAGGCAGACCCGGTCGGGTGGGAGGATTTCGTGCGGTGCGTCCAAACAACTAGGAAGTACTCAACCTGGCAAGGTATTGTGTGCCACTTCGATCAATATCATGTGCACTGATCTCTGATTTAACGCGTGTGATTAGCTAGCCAATCTAGGACAAATCGGATTTGCTTCTATTCTAGTCTAAGGTGTGGTGATTTCATCGCGTATAGTTCATTTTACGGAATGTAGGCTTGAGTGTTAGATTAGTCATCAGTAGAAAACAGCACGGAATGTCTACCAGGCCGTTACCTCAAATCATGTACACGTGGCGTTGAATTCTTCATGGTCAGGGCACAGAAATAAGCGGCATCCTGTTCTTTGTCAACTAAAAATGGGAATGGTTAGAAGCGAGCAATCTAGTGCAAATTTGCTTTGGGAAATTCCTTCGAAAGCTTTATTTTCCATCGACTGCGGTGAGGTTTGTGCAGGTGTGTTGCTTCCAATTTTTGTAAAATGACATCAGAGACAAAAACCAGGCCCTCGTGTAGTAACATTCATTTTCCTTGTCCAGTATCACACTTTCTGGTAGTAATTGCAGTCATTGTGAAAGTCGGCAGTGACTAGCACCTTATTATCGTTTTGTAACAGAACATCTAGTTTCTACTGGTCCAAATGTCGTTTTATTCCGGTTTTAATGGAGTGTCCTCGTTATTAACCGAGAAACATTACTGACACACGATAGGACATTCAACTTTACGAACAGCGTATTCTCGGTGCTGTTTTCAAATGGCATTTCGCATGATCCGGTTTCATTCAGAATCCTGCTCTCTCGTCCGCGCTATTCGGTGATACACAGGTAGCCCTGTGTTTAAGAATGCACCAGTTCGCGACGGTTCATGCCAACTCCGAAAGTGTTGAATTTGTTCAGTGTGTACAGATTTCTGCAAATGATCTATGAACTCATTGCCCCGGTATTGATAAACTCCATGTGGCTGACGACGAAATTTTCCTCAAATGTGCAACAGGGTAGTACGAACAATTTGAGATTTTTTCTTCCATTCAATTTCTCGTGAAAAAATTAAAGTTTTTCAGCCAAACTGTCACTACTCACAGCCTGATAAATTTGAAAGTGATTAATAAATACAAACTGCTCGGTGGACCGATACATAAGTGATAGTTCTTTTCTTACGTCTAGGTTCAATCTGAACACAGCTACATCAGTCTGGCTTTTCGTTTCTCAAGATCTATGCACCTCTGTACAATCAGCTTGGTGTACCTATCCCGATTGTCTGTTTGTTTTTGATTCGATTCTTTCATCACTCTTTCTTCAAAGGCGTGACCCTTTTGGTAGTTTATTTTTTAGCTGTCATAGTTTGAATGACGTTCCCAACAGATCTCCACGAGCTCCGGTTTACTGCAAACATTGTCGGAAACTTCACAAGCCACTCCAGCGTTTTACCGCCAAATTCCGCTCGGCTATGTCTAATCCGTGATCATTGTGTCATTGTTGTCAGACCGGGATACACTGTTGTACTGCTCACAACGCTTCATGTTCAGCCTGGGCAGATAAAGTTTCGTTTGCCCAACGCATTCTTCCGCTAACTTTTTGCTTTGCCAACATACTTTCCTCCGGTTTTCAATTACTTTTTCGTAAGACATTTTGTTGATAATCGTCGAGTAATTTTTGATTGTTTTTGTATCCTTAGGATGTTTTATCTTTAATGAAAAATTTAAATCCCTCCCCCATATTAAGGGAATTCTCCAGTTGAAAAAACAAACAAACAAAAAGCCGGTGAAAGTAAAACTGTCGAGTATATGTCTGGTCTCAATGTAAACGAGATCAAACTTATCTAATTCGCCTTTTATAAGCAATCAGAATAAAGCAATTTGATAAGAAGTCGGATTCGGATTCGGATTCGGATCCTTTTGCGAAATCTGTCCGTTGATTGTAACGATTTCGAACCCATAGAAACTATCTAGGTTGCAGTCACTGCCTGGTTGGACAATTCTCCCCGTGTACCTTTAAATGTGATCTTCTTAGCTTTATTTGAAGTCTTAGCCGGTCGGATGAAAAGCACCGTATATTTATGTTCCATTCCAACCTGCCGAATAGTGACGGCAGTTGTCTCGCTTCCAAAGGCAACCGAACGGATCGTTTGTCTACACTATACGCATGGATGCACATAGATAAGCACTACGCACTCACAGTCACACAGAATGCTTACGTCCAGGACTTGTCTACTTCCTTTCTTGTCACGTGACAAACGCGTGTCTTTTGTACCGAAATATGTGTATCGATCACAATCACTCTAGGCCAGCAAACATATATTCAGTTATTCAATAAACGACCAGCTGTTTACTGAACGGTTGTCCTGGCTCTCCCGACAGAGGGGATTCTAATGAAAAAAATCCACCAATCTTTCCCAAACGGTCCCGCCCCACTGCTTCTAACTCGACATTTTCCGACCCACTAAGCTTGACCTACTCAACCGCTTCGTGACACAAATCGACTTCATCCCCGTATTTCTAATTCACCTACACAAGTGTCACACGAGCATCGTTGGTGCGACATCATTACCGGTGTATTTATCGGCAGACGTTTAGACAAATCCGTTAGATGCGGAACCGTTACTGTTGTTACCTGTTGTCATTCTATCTGGTGGTTGTTTTTACCCCAAACAATTTTACTGTTTTAGATTTCCACTTTTACAATCTTTCAGAATGTGAACTCCAGAGAACACAACGGTCTTTCATTTGACAAATTCAAGTGTTCTGAATTCGTCCTCATCTTGCCTTTTTCTACTTGTCCTTACGACGAGTATACCCTTCGTATTGTTTTTCTTTTCCCACTTGAATGCGTTATGCAGCTTAGAGAATATTCACTGTTATCCGATTTTCAAATGAATGTGCAGACTACGGCAACTATTTCTTTAAATCAGAAAACTGAGGAAGTTTCATGTTCGGCCTTATGTCACTTTTGCATTTATTTTTCGGTGTGCAGTATCATTGCTTTAACTAATCGAATGGCATCATATATTGACAGTCAACAGTAAATCCCTCGGCGTTACTTTCATTTTTTTTTTAAATACTTGTTTAAACTCATAGACTTTTTGTCTGTTTTCATCTCCATCTCGACTAACCCAAGAACAACCGATAGTCGGACATTAATACTGTTCACGATCTCAATGGGGAATCCATGCAATAGTCGAGTATGTGAAGCAATTATTCCTCATTTGACGTGAACTAGATGCTATTGGTCATGTTTGTTCTCTCTCAGTTAAATCTGTCATTAATAAAGTTTACGATTTACACATCCAAGTTTGTGAAACATTTTCTGTGACTCCCGCCCTGCTCGCATTTAACATCTCGTTCATTGTTTCGACCGGCTCCCCGTGACTGGCTATGCTACAGTTCCCTTCCTGGTACTGTCGTCTCTTCAATTTTTGTTGCCCTTTATGAGCACTGTTCGTACATATTCCCGATCGGATTTACCCCCTACTTAAACACTGGCCTGAAATTTTTCCTCGCTTGGACATCACGAATATTACACTAAACCGAAAAGACGTATCCTCCCCGATTATCAGACTATTCTTAAATGCCCTCACCAGCCAAAATGCCTTGTCCGCCTTTGTTGAATACTAACATACGTTCACCATTTACAAAATTACCGGATCTATCTCTAACTCTTCGTCCTCGGGTATATGTTCATACTTGTGTGATTTTCATTCAGCAGCCATGACTGAACTCAAATGTTGCGGATGCTCTCGTGTTCATCCAAGGTATTGATGTATATCCACAGGACAAACAATCGAAAGCTGGAGAAACCGGAGGTGCTGTGGTCACGTATAATAAATTCTTCCCGGTCAAGCAAATCTGAATCAGTTTATTCATATTCATTTTCCGGTATTAACTGCCTAGCCATTCAGTGTCCTCCCAAGTTTTCACGTCATAGGAGCAAAATTATAACGAACCTGCACGTAGCCCCTTTTTGCACACAGACTGATATTTCATCATTTTTCGATTCTTTTCTGCCTTTCCTGGTCCCGTTACTCGATGATAACCTACAAATCATCGTAGGTGATTTTAATCACGCCTCGACACTCCCCATTACCGTGCTTGATTTGACTGATCTATCAATCTACCCAACTAGAGGTAACCTCGCCCTAGATAGAGTTATTACCAACCATTTCGAGTTATCTCATCTTTAACCACGTGCTCCAAATTTCAACCAGTGATCATTGTCTGTAATTTTTAAAAACCCAAAGTTTATTCCCGAACAGCTTTCCAATCTCTCAAGGAGTC
>LUCM01010319.1:17886-47300 GCA_008360955.1 Fasciolopsis buskii | reverse complement strand
CGTCGATGGCCATTCAGCTGCAGCAAAAATCGCATTAAAACTAACGCATGGTTCGATTCGACGTACGTGGTCCAGTATGATCTACAGTTCTGGACAGAACCGCGCCAACGGTAGCTAACTGCGATATGGTCAATCCGACTCAAAATACCTGTCGAGTTAGAGCGCCATGTCGCAGTGCGACGCGAACTATGTCGCAAATTCGTACTATATAGGAATAGGTTATTGTCTGCACACATCTTTTTCCGTTATCTTTTCCCTGAGCAGGCAAGGCGCATCGCCCACCTAAACAGAGCTCCGATGCACTAAGTTTTCTACTTTGTGCATTAAAAACACCTGCTACCACTACAATGTCAAAGCTTTTGCTCTTCCGAACAAGAGTGACAAGGTCATCGCAAAACTCGTTTTTCTGCATGTCAGTGCTGCAGTCTGTTGGAGCGTATGCCGAGATGACAAATAAACTGCGCTTAACACTACTATATTTTCGGACGCCGACTGATCCCTGCAGTCTCACGGTGCACAAGCGACGGATAACCGGGATCTAGTCCAAAAGGGCTGCTTCAGCATTCCTACACCACGTTGACCCACAACTTGAGCTACTTCGTCTCCTGAAGTGTGCAGGAAATATCTTGACGAGACATTAGGCGCAGCTAGTTGAATTACTCTACTCTACTCGAACCCTGAATTCGTGTTTCACTCACGCAGCAGACATTAATCGAAAACGTGTCAACAGTCAGAGCCAAACACGCCTGTTGGCCAGTCCGCATTGAAGTGCGTAAATTAACGAGGCTTGGCAAAATATGAGCTAACAGATTGAAAATCACCCACTACACACCTTGACAATAAACCTTTGCGAGTATCGGGCGTGTGACCAGTGGGGACAATATGGATAGGCAGAGCGGGAAAACAGATTGGGTTGGAGACAGAAGAGACTGGTTGAACAGAAGAGAGGGGACTCTGAGCGCTAGCATGCTTATCACTACCCACCCCACACGCGCTCGATGCAATGGGCAGCACGGTCTTGGTGATCTTGTTAAAAGTGATTTGATTTTCGTGATGCTCTCTGAAGCAAACCGGGTGCGGAAATCGAAATGAAGACCAAAGAACGCCCAATGATCCATAAATGTGGAGAGGAAGGAACAGTCACCCAGTAAGTTTTAAATTGAACAGACCTATATGAGTGGTTTAATTATGACGAATAAAGAAGAGACTTATCGACGGCCCAGAGTCTGTCCGACTGGTCTCACTTGACTGAGTGAGGTGCTTTTGAGCTAGACCTAAAAAATCAATTGAAGTCGCTAGAGTTATCGTGAACGGCAACCCGATTTTAGTACACTACGCATGTACCATAAAAATATAAAAAAGCTCCGTTATTCAGTCAGTTACCTCTCACCAGGTGATCAAACTCTGATGAATTGTCCTCCCATATTTAGGAGGTTCGATTAGTATTTACCGACTTGGAAAATCTGTGATATCCGCACAACAACCGATTATCGATCATTGGTCAAGTTTACAAAAGACAAGCAGCAGAGATGCTTATTTTCAACTCATAAAAGATGTGCAAACCTTTCCGTGTTTCAAAACGAATGCCTGCATCCAAATTTCTAGTGTGGTGGGCGAAATCTTGTAAGCACTTCTAAAATTAAGCATAGACTATCGGGTTGCACTACTCAAACGATCAAACAAACACTGAACTTTGGAAGTTTGGGACGAGTATTGCGCATGCCCTCAGGTCGACTTCCTAGGTGTACACTGCTCACCGAGGCACGTAGTGACCGGAAATCAGATCAAAGTGCTAACTGCGTAAGGTGGCGAAAGTTAGTGAAAACCCCAAGCAACGGAATGCCGCATAGCGGTTCAATGAAACCTATTGGCTGGGGTACACGAGATCCACACTGTAACCGAAAGTCACACAGTTATATATGTCAGAGCAAAAATCCAACCGTGTAAATTTTTTCGCAATCAGCCTTTTCATGCTTATATTTCCACCTGTACCGCCGATCCTACTTGGTTCCTGCAAATGATAGAGCGGAGATTTCGGCCGGTATGGACGGTACCGATTGTGAAATGCCTTCAAGGTCACAAAGCCTGATTTCTCACATGGACCCGGCCACCACAGTTTGATATGTACACACGTAGTCAACGCTATCATAAGGACAGACGCAAGCACAAACCAATGCAGTCGAACATCCTCATGCTTCACTCCCTAATTCCAAGTGGAGTGGATTTTAAGCCTATGTTGATAGCGGTTATTAACGACAACCAAAACGTGGACCACTTACGAACATTTTAGATAGCATTGTGTTACTGACACGTTCAACCTATGGGCTTTTATCATCATTAGCACGCGAGTTGCGGACTTTTGATTTAGCATGGGATGCTCGGTGGTATAAAAATAGTATTATTTAATTATACTTTTCAATCTCTTAAAAGTCCCCGTGACAAGATGAAAATGAACCAGTGGTTTTTCAAGTACCGGAAAGATATGTAAACAACTGAACTGCAGCGGATAAAAAACAAACGAAAACGACTAACGGAGGTCATTTTGGAGTGATTTTAATGATTCATGATATATCCTTGGTATGGTCGGGCAAAGCTAGACATTAATTCGGCGATAATTCTAAAATGGTTAGTACTGATACGTCGTGTTACGAATGGAAGACCAAACCCCCAAGGACTTACGATGAGGAGAAAACTGCTGTCGGATAGTTGGCACCGTTTGGACACACCCCATAGCAAAGCCGCTCAGGGGGCGATTGACCAAGTCACGACCAATCAGAAAACACGGGGCTCCTATGGGAATTCGATCGTGGTATTTGGATTAATGCATGTTTGCAGCATAGTGGCAGAGTATACGAAAAGTGCGTTTACAAATCTAAATAGAAATTGCTTGAGTATGAGACATTCCCAATGGTAGTAGGTAGCCCTGAGGTCAATCAAGCAGGAACAGCGCATCAAGCATTGGAATTCGGCATCGGAAATTTCAGAAACACGAAAACGTAGGGCAGGCCGGTAATAGTAGTATGGAAGACCTGACCTAAAAGAGGACGTCGACCAAAATTGATACGCTGTGAAAGAAAGCTGTCGAAAGTAGTAAAAAATACTCCACTCATAATGGTAGCATCAATTGCACACCCAGCACGTCCCATCTCATTGATAACAAACAAAAATCCATTAACAAAAACCTCCAAACGACCAGTATATGCAATACTCAAATGACATGTCACGCAAACATACAACAAAGCTGATCGTACTGCCATGCAATACACACAGAATTTTCAATGCAACAAAATACAAGATCAGTGCCACAAGTGTTTCAGTCCAACGTATGTCACTCGAGACATTGACACACGCGCAATCATTCCTACTCCCATGCTACCATCATTATTCAAGCAGATACCGGAGCGAACGAAACGGTCAACAAATGTTGTCTCCTCCTCATTCAAATATCAAATTCGAAACCATTGACATCTAATCTTGTATCTATACTTTACACAGCATTTTACAGGATGCGAAAACCCGTGCCTAAGGTAGATCCAATTGTTACCGATCCGTTCAGTGCACGTTTCGAATGGCTTACAGATTCAAACAAACACACAATTTTGTCTGTATATAATCTAGATCACACGAGTCTTTACCATTTGTCCATTCTAGTCGTACATCTTGAAGATTTCCCAAAGTGTGACCGATTCGCTCGTTGTAGACGACGTTGAATAAGAATCGCGAAATAGGACATCCTTATTGAGCACCGCTAGTTCAATTTTGTCTGCAGCTTATTTTGAACAAAATATTTCTGACATTTAAAATGGCATAAAATTAATCAGGAACAAGAATCGTAAACCACTGACCGGTATTTTACCAGACTAATTTTAATATAATGTTTATATATATTGCTTATCCCTTAACGGATTTGAAAATTTTTGGATGATGCCAATACCGTCCATGTTTGCTAGATCTGTGCAGTCAACGGGACGCCCAAGGACAGTGATCGGAAAGGACCAAATGGATAACAGGGAACTGTTTTCTCGCTGCTCGTAACCCCCTCTGAACGGCGGTGATCATACGCGTAAGACCGTGAGGTTCGGAAGTGAGGATCGCGGGTTCGAACCTTTCCAACTCCGGCTAACTTCCCCGCTTGGAGACCGTATTGAGAAGCGATGTACACTTTCGGTTGACAAATAAAGGAATTAATAAGACAAAATATTCCAGAAGCTTAAGGCGATTCTCCGTCCCTGGGCCAGACGGTTTTCCTCTTTGTGATAGTTCCTTTGGGGATCCTAAAGTGTTTGGCCCCTACTCGTTACTATGCGCGATTCTTACCACTTTTTATTTTGTGTCTCATTCCGGAAAGTATGCTTTCATCAAACCTCTTTTCCATTGACAATCTTGGCCTAATTATACCAGAGTTGCCCGGGTGTGATCGAAGTAACTATCAGTTATTCTCCCAAACTCAGTGACTACCAAATTTTTCCCACGTCCACTTGGATATCAGTGGACTGTTGTCACTCACCACCGGATAACAATTTCGCAGAACGATAGTACACTGCTTATTGGTTACTTAGTAGACCTCCTCCTTATCGACATACCGGGCGAAAGATTTCCGCACGGGTTTACGCATCACGGGGTCTCAGCAATTTTCCCCTTTTTCACTTGTTACCAATGTCAAAGATGGACAATTTAAGCATAAAACATTGTTTTCGGCCATTTTTTTCATCTTCCTTTGTTTTAAATTATTGGTTCGCTTTCGCACCAGGTCAAGGCAATTATGATTTTCTGCACTCAAAAAGTAGATTTTGGACTTTTACAATATGCTAGTGAATTAAAGTAATGTAATATTTATTTGATTTGAACAAAGAATAAAAAGACTATGTCTTAGGATGAACAAACAGAGTAACGGGATACGACAAAAGTGAATTGCAATATAGTGGAATGAGCGAAAACTAGGGTCTGAATTTCGAGTGTGGGTTGGTTAGGTACGGCATTACTTGTGCCCTCCTATTTTTAACAGTTTCTCTTTTACACGTGTACCAATCCACAATGTTCCTATCGATAAAGCGTCCGATACATGCAATGGTTCATTGAGAGGTAGTGTCTTAAATAATTTTCATTCTCGTAGCTGACATTTTCTCAAGCCTCTCCAGCATCTGAATCCTGGCTCTTTCAATGTACGGATTGCAATGCAAGCTGGTAAACAGGCGTTTCTAGCGCTGACAATAAATCCAAAGGCGACTAATGTCTGCTGCCAGTGAAAGGCGAATCCAGCATTGTAGCAGTGTGATTCAGCTAAGTGCGGCTAATTTCTCATCAAGATATTTACTGGGTACCTCGAGAGTCGAAGCAGTTTGAGTTGCTGGTCAAGTTAGTGTAAGGCTACTCCTGATTTACAAGGCCGAAGTGGCCCTTTCAGACTGGATCGCAGGCAGTAATCAATTACGCGCCATAAAAGACTAAGGGGGCAACTAGGCGCTCGAAAGGATAGTTGAGCTGAGGACTGCTTGTTTGTCATCTTGAAGTATACTTCAACAAACGATAGTATTGCCCACAAAATGACGAGCTTTATGATGCACTCGCCACTGTCATTCGTAGGAACAAAGTTCCCGACTCTGTAGCGGTAGTGCATGATTTTATTGCATAAATTAGAAAACATGGTGCATCAGAGGCTTCTTCAGATAGGTGTTGCACTTTCCCTGGTCATTAACCGGTTAACGAGATTGACGTCCATACTTTTTTGTACGTGACCGTTTATATTCTTACTTGCACGAATTTCCAGTCGCACAGCAACGTGGCACTCCAGCTCGACAAATGCTCTAATGCAGCTCACCCTATTGATCCATGTATGCTGATTCGAACTATGCATTAGTTTGAACGCAATTTTGCTGCATCTCAGTCGTTGTCAAAGAAAACCAAACATTTGGTTAACCGTACAAAAAGCTCCGCACTCAAATGTTCGGTTCGCAACAGTTATGGACAGAAACTGTCAGACGAGCCATGACATCAGTTGAACAGTAATGTAGATGAATAACAGAAACCACCCAAGCGGGTAGTCCAGGTCCCGGCGAGTTTCCTCTGCGTTCCTTGATCCGTTGTCCATTAAGTTTCGTTGCATGCAGTGGAGAAAAATTTCTAGGTCCCAAGTAGTGCGAAGATGAACAAGATGTGATGACATCTACAGCATCAAGTGAAGATAAGCCTTAAGAAGGTCCATAAAAATTAATAGGCTAAGGTGACCGAAGAAAAGGAAACAGCAGCTGATTCAGGGAGCAGTTGAAACTGCTTAAACACATACGCGGCACCGCTGGGTGGCGAATTTCGATTATTGAAGCCGTATGCAAAAGAACTGGGGAGCCCATTCATGGTAGACAGCAAAGACTCAACCGCTGGACTGAATTTTTCAAGAATTAGTTTAGCTGGCCGAGGTGATGCAGTTATCCGGACATCAACGAGTTTGAATCTTTGGGAGGCGACATCTGAACCCCAACGGAATTAGAAACAGAATCGAACATTCGAAAAATAAAGTAGGAAAATCGATCGGTCCCGATGAAATTCTTCTAGTTCTTATTAGATTGGACGAAGAGGTCTTAACAAAAGCACTTACTATCGTAATATTTAGAATAGGGAGCCGATTCTATTGTTAGAGGACGAACCACTGGTCGTTCTGAGCAGAAATGCACGCAAGGACCGTAGCAATTGTCACGGGATTAACTTAAATCCAATAGTTAATGAAGTCTTAACTGCACTAACGGAAACTGGTTCGCGCTAGCCACGTCCGCCAACAGGAACCCGAATTTCGTTCAGGTAAGCGTTGCAATCACCAGATTTTCTCACTTCGGCAATTACCTGAAATGCTCCGCACGTATACTCGCTATGCCGTTCGACAACTGTGGTTTCCTTAACTTGAATGGGATCTTCCACTCCAAAGATCTAAAAACTCTGTTCACCGTCCTTCACCGAAGTGGTATCCCAAGGAAATTCCTAAGTCAGGTGCTAGCGTTGCACTCATTTACCTCCAGCCGCATGAAAATATATCGTGAACTATCGGGTTCGTTCGAGTCGACTAGCGGTGCTCAACAAGGATGTCCTATTTCGCGATTCTTATTCAACGTCGTCTACAACGAGCGAATCGGTCACACTTTGGGAAATCTTCAAGATGTACGACTAGAATGGACAAATGGTAAAGACTCGTGTGATCTAGATTATATACAGACAAAATTGTGTGTTTGTTTGAATCTGTAAGCCATTCGAAACGTGCACTGAACGGATCGGTAACAATTGGATCTACCTTAGGCACGGGTTTTCGCATCCTGTAAAATGCTGTGTAAAGTATAGATACAAGATTAGATGTCAATGGTTTCGAATTTGATATTTGAATGAGGAGGAGACAACATTTGTTGACCGTTTCGTTCGCTCCGGTATCTGCTTGAATAATGATGGTAGCATGGGAGTAGGAATGATTGCGCGTGTGTCAATGTCTCGAGTGACATACGTTGGACTGAAACACTTGTGGCACTGATCTTGTATTTTGTTGCATTGAAAATTCTGTGTGTATTGCATGGCAGTACGATCAGCTTTGTTGTATGTTTGCGTGACATGTCATTTGAGTATTGCATATACTGGTCGTTTGGAGGTTTTTGTTAATGGATTTTTGTTTGTTATCAATGAGATGGGACGTGCTGGGTGTGCGATTGATGCTAATATTATGGACGGAGTATTTGTTACTGTTTTTGAGGACGTTCTTTCACAGCTTGTCAAACGTACTTAGGTGTTACTTATGACAAGCTGCCATTTCTCTAAACTCATTCCCTGTTTTGTCCCAGCGAATGGAATGAGCCTTTTGGGACGAAAACAAATGACGTGTTACAGTGAAATGACAATATGTACAAAACACGTACATGATGTACGTTTATTTCCTCTTTGCTGATGCCCGAAACATCCATCAACCTGGTAGGTGGAGACTCTTAATTGTGTTGCAGTTGCGCAAAATCTTTGCCAAAATAACGACAGAAAAAAGAACTCGTGTGTGTATGTTCTTCAGTTCGTTGGGCTGCACTATTGCCGTAATCCTGGCAAATCGGGTTCACTGTTATCCTATCCAACTAATACGTCGATTTGATGTGCGGATTTTCGCGATGTGAATTTCGATGCCATGTTTCTGATCGGTCGAATGCACGAGACCACATTTGCTACAAATTGTAAATTTGTAAGGTAAAAACGAAAAAGGACAATAACTAGGTTGACCTCACTGGATCATCCTTAACCGAACTGATGATAGAAAGTTCTTGTCATGCTTAATGCGCGAATGCTGTAGAAGGGGTGTCTTTAATACTTGATAGAACCTACTACACCCGGCTGGGGTGGACCGGTAGCTATTACCTTAAAACTTGGAGGAGCGTTGAACTACTATCTTCATTCTCTTTTTGCTCAAAATTGTCACATCTAACAGTCACGAATTCGTGTTCATGTACTCAGACGGACTGGTGACAATTCCCCGGCAAAACTAGAAGCAGTTCCAATATTCCCGGCTAGCTCGAATGCCGAGGATAAAAAAAAATACGCCGATGGAATTGTGGTCTAAATCGGCCCAGCAAGTCGGTTGCAAGTCAAACATTCTTTTCAAATACGATTTTGACTTTTTCGCGTTTGTCAAGATGCGTTTTGGTTAAGAAGCGCGTTGAACAACCACAAGTAAGTAGGATGTTTTTGTATGTACAATGCATTAATATCTCCTTCTTTTTACACTATTTCTTGATTATTTTCGGTGACATATTTTGGAATTATATTAAGAGTTGTCAGAAATGTCTGAATCGGATAGCAATATGGTAAGAATGTTTCACACGACTTTGCAAGGATACAACTGTCTTCAGATTGTAGAGGGATGTGTACGTGAACGGTGCACCTTTTCAGAACCAACGCACAAATGTTGCCAAATAACAGGAATCATGTTTCATGTCTGTGTAAACGAAATCTCAGTCAGTCGGCTAAATGACACTTACAAATAATCTTGATATAATTTCCACGTGATTAGGGAAATGGTACAGCTCTTCTCCTGGACGAGTCTAAAGAGACTTCACGTCCTCAGATGGGAGAAAATATTCGTCTTCCTAAGGTTTCGTTCCATAATCTTTTCCTTTTTAATGTAGCATTTGGATTTTCTTTTTTCATGTTTTTTTCTTACACTCTCCCTTTTCCGAACTGGTGAACTGCTTGGTGAAACTCGTCGAGTCGGCTTCACTTGATGTTCCTCCGTTGCAACACGGTTCATTTCAGTGATAGATTTGCCTCCCCGGAATGTCAAATTTTCGAAGAGCAAAAGCAACTTACACAGATGTCCTATCGAGGTTCGCAAGTCAAGAGTTTATTTGCAACTGGACAATACAACCACGCAGGACTTAGATGTCTCCGTTCCCAAGTGGCATTAAGAAATTCTGATACGTTTCACTATGTTGTTATTTCGTCTCTATGTTTCCAGCCTGCACTAACGGTTCTGTTGGTTTCTTATCTAAAATTCCCGGAATAATCATAACAGAGCACATCGAGACATATTTTGCTATGTAACGATTGTTTTATTCTTTCAAAATTTAATTTTGTTCCATATTTCAAGAAGTTCGGTAAAACTCGATGTTGAATAGAATTTACTTCCCGAATGCATCAAAAATATACTCTTTCTTGTCTAAATGTCATTCTACCTCTTCTCCGGGCAAATATTGTAACATTAAAATCCATATCCGCCTTCGGTGCCAATCTAAGATAGGCATCCATTTAGTACCGTCTCGATAAAATACGCGGCGTTTATTTTTTCAAATAAGAAAATTTCGCCAGTTTTCAATGCCATGGACATTCGTCTAAATATTTTTTTCACGTGTGCCCTTCCAGGTTTGTTATACCGTTCGTAAGTGTAATATTTCGTGACATTTTCAGATAGGACTTCGGAAAAATTCACTTTGGATTTGTATTGTTTAACCGCGTGTCATCACACTCGATCTTGACAATAAACCAACCGAGCAAGTATTCGAGGGCTCAGATTGTTTCCCATACACTGAGCTATCCGTTTTTCACTTTCCCCGTTCCGTTCAGTTTGACTCTTAGCACATTTACCTTCAACATAAGCAGACATAAAACTCACCTGTATTCTGTCTAACAAACGTACTGATCGCTAACGAAAGAGAACGAAACAAAATTGGTTTCCAAACGGGGTTTGTGTTTTATTCTTTGAAAAAAATATTTTTCATTTTTACCCACATATATATGTAAAGCAGGTTAGAGAATAATGTTATTTCTCGTAGCCCAGATTCAACAGGATGGTATTGATTTCACCACCGGCCGAGGTAAAACATTTGCAATCAAACTGCCCAGCTCAGCGTACAAACCAATACTATACGTATATATACATATATATATATATTTTTAGAGTTGAGAAGGCGTACACTGAGTTAATACGTTTATCGTGACGTTTTGATCCAAACTAGGACTCGTTGTCAAACGTGAATGAGTGATTGAATGGGATCGCTAGTTCCGTTCCGTCTTGTGCACTGTCCGTCTGTTTGTCTCTCTATTCTGCATCCGGGTCTTGTTAAGATGACGTAATGTTTGTCAATCTCCACATGCCGATTGAACGAGTTATTCGAGTGGAGGGCTTCAAGAATCAGTCGCTCCCCCTTTCTGTTTGCCCGGCTGACTACCTTTGCGTTGTTGATGTTGTCCTCATGGCCTGTTTGTGCACAGTGGTTCCATATCTGCAAGTGTGGGTCAGCGCGTCGTAGGGCTAAGCTATGTTCGTGCAAGCGTGTGCGTAATTGTTTGCTTGTCTCACCGACCTACTGTTTGTCACATCCGAGGCACGGAATGGCATAAACTACCCCTGACTGGTCGTGCTGGTCGACGCGATCTTTTCCGTTGAATAGAACAGATCTCAGGGCGCCGGTCGGTTTGTGGGCTATTGTGATATCTAGTGGACGTAGGATGCGTTCGACCGCTTCGGATACTCCCTGTATGTATGAAAGTACCACGATCGATCTGGTCCTCTTTGTGTTTGCCCTCTGCCTTCTGCGAATACAAGCGTTGATGAAAGACTTTGGATATCCATTGACCGCAAATAACGTGAACAACCTAGATTGCTCTTGTTCCCGTAGGTGCTGTGTACTGCAGTGTGTGTCGGCTCGATGGAACAGGGTACGCACACAGCTCTTTAGGTGGCAGGTTGGATGGTTGCTTTTGAAATTGAGTAGGCGGTCCGTCATCGTCGGTTTTTTGTAGACGGTTGTCTCTATGCTCCCGTTTGGTTGTCTCATGATTAGTACGTCAAGAAACGGTAGAGCCGTCTTTTTCCTCTTCCCTGGTGAATTTGATGCTGGGCACTGTCGCGTTTAGGTATTGATGAAATTGGTCCATTTCTGTTTTTTCTAACACAACAAATGTATCATCAACATATCTGATCCATAAGCCTGGGTGGTTTGTTTCGAATGCCTTTGTCTCGAATTGTTTCATGGTTGCATCTGCTAACAAGCCTGATAGGGGTGATCCCATGGGCGTTCCTCTTATTTGTTTATATACCGTCCCACTGAACTGTAGGTATGTTTCCATGCACAATTCTATCAAATGCATTATATCGTCCTTGGACATTGCTGTTCTATCTGATAAGTTGGAGTCCTTCTCCATAAGTTGGCGCATGCTGTCCAGTGCCATTTGCCTTGGAATATTTGTGAACAGTGATGTGACGTCGAATGAGACCATAGCTTCGTTTGCTTCTAACTTGAGGTCTCTGATTTGTTCCAGGAATGTGGCAGAACTCTTCGTGTCGTTTTGGTCCTGTGGTAGGCATGGGCGTAGGAGACGGAAAAGGTACTTCGCTAGCTGACAGTTTGGTGCTGTTGTCGTTGCGACAATGGGTCTAAGCGGCACCCCCGGTTTGTATATAGATATATATATATATATATATATAGAGAGAGAGAGAGAGAACGAACATAGATCGAGAGACAAATTAGACAGCAAAACGCTAGATTCATAAACCTACTTAAAATTCTTCCAGTTAAAGCAATGCGAAGAAATGTATGGAGCATTGTTACTCCAGTCGCTCGAGCATCCCCCGAGGTGACAGAGAGGCAGTATGGTACTGGCAATAACTTAACATTCGAGAAAATTTATTTTCCCCGCAAAATTTCTTCCAGAAGTCGTGAATACTTCGCATCGGATAAGGGCTGGTTACAATTATATTTTTAATATTACAACAGTCCACATGCTGGCCGTATTCATCGTTGTTTTTCGTGCCAGGTGGGCTGGAATATCCCAAGGGATGCTCGGTGGGTGAATTGTTCCCGCTCTCACCATCACCTAACATCCTGATTCGGCGATAAAAGTTTGTGGGGCATAAAACTATGTTCACGTACTATCAACGCGGGTGCGTTTGAGGTGACACGTTGTGTGAGGGCTGGGAAAAGAGATGAGAGGGGCAGAAAATTCCCACGAAATTGCCGAAAATGATGATCGATCGAAAATGTGATCTTGGGTGTGGTCATCTGACTGCCCATCAATTACACGGAAACAAAGCGAAAAAGAATCAAAGTTCAAGCGTCCAGAGAGCGAGCAAATCGAAGTTTTCGAGGTATCTACAAGCGGTCACTTCTTCAAGCCAACGGTAACCATGACCTAGAAACCTTGATTTTTGTTTATGGTTGCATGATTGTTCCCTGCAAAAAGTACGGGACACTAGAAGGAGGACACTGGACTTGTTTCATCTTCACGTAACCATGAACGGAACTTATTCACTTCACTGAACGCGGCATTTAAGAGGCGAATAAATCGCAGACTTAAAGTCAGCAAATTTACTGCAAGGAACAGGAGGTACAAGTGAAAACAGAAAAACCGATTGCTGTTTGGGGCATCGCTTCCGAACTTATCATCGAAAATCTGCTCTGACTGTTATCGAATCACATGGTCCAATGGGGCAAAATTTCCCTCCACATGCGGAAGGTCAAGGGAAAGAAAGAAGAAATGTATCCCATTCAAAACAGCTTCGGACTGAACAAACGAAATCCTACTCCGGGATGCAGCCGATAGAAAGTTGGTCGATAATGTTCGCCTACAATTTCAAGATAGTAATAGGCACTAAAATTTGGTATTAATTTATTAAATTGAACAATGAACAGAAAAAAATATTTGATGAATATTGGGATATATTAATCGCCTGCGCAAAGCTCTTACTGTAAACTAATCCATCCACTTTGTCTTTAGACCTGACTCACGCGAATTGCTTGGTTGAGCTAGCCATCGATGCAGTCGGTCCAATGTCGACAGTCCCAGAGGCGCTCGCCTTGGAGGAAATTTGTGGACCGAACTGTAAGTCCGAAGCTGCAGCTCCCCTAGAACAGTTTGAATAGAACGGTTGAAAGGCACAGAGTACGAGAAACACTTGGATCTCGTAATTTATGCAATAGATCCATTCCATCTTAGCAGTAAGTTCTGCGAATGAACAATCAGATTGTCAGTATCATTAGGATATGTATAGACGACATGCAAGTCACAGATCAAATGGAAAGTATGAAAAGAGTAATAACAATAAGACAACCAAAAATATACAACCGAAGATGAGACAAGAAATCGAACTGGCCAACCAGTTTATGTAGTACCTCTACAAACGTAAATTACTGTGACCAATTTACGAACAAATCGGGTGACACAAGGCGGTGTAGGTGCTCTGTGGGCGAAGTCGCTGACAATACACGAATAAGATATGCAAATCCACCCGCAAGTGATCATACCAATGAGTATTATTCCCAATCTACCCAACAACACATGATTTCCAATTAAATTTGTACATGGTATTCAGCTGTTGTGATTCGCTCGTTGAATTCATATGCCTACGTCGGATCGGAATCATTTCAGCGCATGCTAAAAATCCACATCATTTGCTCGGCAGTTATCAATTTAGTTCAATTCAGTCGGTCCAACCGTTAACTTTGTCCCAACGTGTTCTGGTTTTGATTGCCATTTCACAGCACCAATTAGCCAAAGGGGAAAAAGAACAGACAGTAGGGAAGACCAACTGCACGATAGTAGGTTGGGAAACTATACAGAAGATGAAAGGTTTTGAATGCACGAATGCCGATAAGTACTGTATTGAACAGATGTCTACGGTCGTCTCGGGGGATATCCAAATGTGTCCACATGAGTCTGTCCACTGGTTCAAGGTTTCACGTTTCTTTTTTATAATATCGTCGACTATCCACTTCGGACCAGCTTCCATTCATTGCATGTCACACAGAACAACATGCAATGAGGCAGTTCTTCTGTGGGTATGTACACAACATGTCCCAACAAAATTAACGTATTCTGATTCAGTGTGTAGTCTGAAGACTGAGCTTGCGTTTAACGTCTGAGTTACCAGCAAAATTCTCCCATCACATTCTACCAATACTACGAAGATAACTGTGTCCAAACGCCGAACGTCATTGCATATCTTCTGCTCTCACGGCCTATGTTTCGGAGCCGTGGAGCAACAGCGACTTCAGTGCTGCTGAGTATACCCCAACTAAGATCGAAAATCGGTTGCCACACGGCGTTTCAAATGTCTCAATTTGGTGAATACCCATCAAACCTTTTGTATACGCGAAGACTCTTCATCCCTTGTACACCATCAGGTGAGATATAATTATCCACATGCTTAAATCTGTTCACTTCAAATAGCTGCTTACCTCCACGAGTAAGGTTGGCCTTCGGCCCGACATAGTCCTGCCCACATGTAGTATGTACTTTTATTCGGGTGCCTGACGCAATGGTAACCACAAAGCATACAGTCAACAGGACACTTGTAAAACAAACAGGCAGTATAAAATATGCTCCCGGAATTCTTTTCTGATTCATATCTATTGGCGGCTATAATCAGCGGTAGTTAACACCTCCTAGATCCCAATCTGAATGACGACTAGCATCAGGTGTACTCAAAGCCGAAGCACACTTCCTATCCGCACGTCGACTCATAGTCTTTCCGCTGCGTTCCTCTTTCATCCTTTGTTTGAGGCGCAAAGTAGAGCATGGAATGTTAGGCGATTGGCAGATATAGACAAAAAGGTGAATGAGTCACCGGAGGCTGCGTAAGCTGATTACCCCGGCTATAGGGGTGTAAATAGGTTTTAGGACGTGAGGATCCGTTTGGTGATTGTTCAGACGGTCTTCGCAAAAGACTGAAACATTGCTTCGGAGACATTGATAGCTAAGTAAGGACCGCCGTTGGGCATACGCAGTTCTGACAGGCCAGACCTTCAGCGCGTGTTAGAATGTGCCAATCCCGCAGCGGCCCAACAAATGTTGAACTGTCTGTGCACCATCGTTTGTCAGGGTGAAATAATCACTATCTATTGAATCAAATCTGTATTTTTTCGTAGCAATCCGACTCCACTGAATCGTAGACCAGACAAAACTTTCTGTAGAACATCCTCTAAGATAAACTTGAAAAGAAATAGGGATATACTGAGCAGCCTCACATCAATCCACTTGGTACGGCGAATGATTGTGATGACTAGTCATAAGCCGTAATCCAACTCGCGGCTTGGTGGTAGATCAACAAACAATGTCATAGTGTACCCCTCTCGACTTAGTCAAAGGTCATTGGGATATTTAGGAACCCATTGGTCCTTGACATTTGAAAACCGTTAGGATGCTGGCGGAGGATGCCAGGATTTGATCGACGGCACTAACCACCTAGCTTCTCTCAAGTTTGCTCCCCATACATTTTGTACAACCTGGAAATAATGATAGATGCTATCAGCTGTGGGAATTAGGCTTATATGTTTCTGATTGGCCCAGTTTCTGCTCGACCTCTTCGTATTGATGCAGACAATATCTAATTCCCATATCAGAAGAGGAATTGCTGAGAACTCCTAGCCTGTAGAAACAAAACGTGCAGTCATGTATCAAATATCATTCCAACACCACTGAAGAAAGTTAAAGAAGTGTCATTTGAGTTCAGTGCATTTCCCGTCTTATGGCTCGAACTACCTTGCACATCTCCGTCTCGGATGGTTTATCCGTCGAAGTGGACCTCAGAACGTGTGCCGGAACAACTGACACCACAGGCCGACTGAATTATTTTTAGTTGCTCCGTCTAAGTCGGCATTATCCACAACAAGTAGGCGAACCGATGGACATACAAACGGTTTTGTTTACACCGAATGACTTCCTATTCGTGAATTGGTTCAGACGGAACGGCTTCCTGGATTTTCCCATGGTGGCAACGAGTTCCATCTCTGATGCACGATGAGACCACCAGATTTCGCGAACTTGTGTTGAATGCATGTCTCATTGCGAGTCGTGTTGCACTGTGCTCGTTTGCGGCCGTAATGAACTGTTGTATAGAAACCCGTGGTTTTGTCACTTAGTAAGTCACTCCAATGCATGACATTGTTAATGAACGTCCGGTGATACTTGATATTTTCAGACCTGAATACTCCCTGATTTTTTGCTAGCGTGCTTCTTTGAAATTTAAGAGACATTTTGGATAAGGCACCCTGTTTTGATCTAACTGCAGCTGCCTCGTGCGCTTGGAAATTATACGGAAGCCCATGGAGAGTTTAGTGGTTGCTAGTACGTAGTTGGAACTGATGGGAATGCTGCAGTACGACTGGTAATCTTGCATTCATCTTCCTAACTTGTAGCTAACTGCAACGTGGAAGATCTGGGCTAATCATCGACTCGAAAAGTGCTCCCATCTATTGGCGTACCAAGCATTCGAAACAGGGAAGTCCGTACTTTTAAGAAACAATCAATGGTTTGGCATGTTTCACATAAGACATCCTGTATCTGTAACGGAATTATTTGACTTTATTTTGGGTTGCTATTTATGTGAGAACAAGTCGAGATGATGAACAATTTATGTCTGTAGAAACGCCGATCCTTGAGGTGCTTGGACATAATGCGTCACGGGGAATAATCGACTGCCATTTGGGTTCCAATCAAGTATTGCAGTCTCTCACTGAATGGAAACCAAACATAAACAAGATTAGAACAGGCAATCTCAGGACAGTCAGAAATACCCAGACTAGGTTCAGATGTTCCCCATGTCTTTGACTGACCAAGAAGACTCGTAATCTAACCACCGCTCGCTCAGGGATGGTTCATGTTAGGCTAGTCCTACAAAGTACACAGTACCTTATTCATGGATAAGGTTTTCGTGATAACTGTGTTCAAACACTGAAAGTCTTCGCATATCTTTTGCTGTCAAGTGCCATGTTTCGGAGCCGTGAATTGCATGTTTAATGAATGTTGCAGCTGCTGTTAGCGATTCCAACATGCAATTTTGCCGTTTGATTGTCTCGATCGATAGTAGAGACGACGGCGATTGAGTCATTCAAGCTTGCTAAAGTCTTAACGGTTTTGGTAAATGGAATTTTTTCACCATGATAAGCGATCACTAGGACGCGTTAAAACAGGCACAATGTTCAAAAGAGCAAAACCTTTAGTGCATAAGGTACAGATTAATCAAATTTAGTTTTTGAATTGATCTCCCCCTTGATTTGTTGTTTAGAGTCCAATTATGCGGGTTTGTCATGTGAATTAGACTCGTATATGCGTCATAAATAATCAAAAAATATATTTCAAATCGATATCAGCAATAGCGCCGGAGATCAGTCATTTGCAATAAGAATAGTTTTTATGGTATAGTATACATATGAGAGCAGTGGAAGGGATATGATACATAACCACTGTGACCCATTAACATGGCTGAGGGGACAGAGAACAACAATCCTGGAACTTAAATTAATAGACTACCACAAAAGATCGACACGACACACCTTAACCACACTACTAAGTTTACGAATGAGAAAAGAACACACTTACCAGCCTAAAACCAAAACCGTGCTATTGCCATTTGATGGACCTTATTCTACTAGAATCTCATTTAAATCGTTAGGAGAGTGAGTGGACGTCAAATCCACTTAAGAATTACATGTCAGCGATTAGTCGATCATCGATGCATTATGCGTTCACGCTCATAATGATTGATATGAAACTCTGGTGACAGAATAATGAAGTATAAGGGTGTTCGAACAAGCGAGTGCCGGGGGTATCGGGTGCGCATACGGGACGAGCGCCAATAACCGCCAAGCCGGTCATGTTTCCCCCAAAATTTTCTGTGCTCATACACATTCTATCACTCGCAATCTATACCTGTTTTCGTCCCAGTCTCACCTCGTCCCGAACATTGGCTCAGACCAGGTCAAAAACCATTATCAACAAATCACACTTGCGGTCCTTACGGCCCACTAACCAACCAACCAACCAATCAACAACTCCCGTGCACAATCCTCATACTACGAATAAGATTTTCGTGTCGCACGTACCAATTCCCAGTGTACAAGTTTAAGGAACGTGGTTTACAATCGAGTACCGGTTACGCCTACCTGACAAACGCCAATTGCCGTCAGATCGGTCGTGTGCTACTGCGCAAGTTTTGCATAATAAGCCAATCTCTTATTCTATGGTCAAAAAATAAATTGCTACTGGCTGGCTTGCTTGGTTTTCGTCTGAATCTCGTCCCTAGAGGACGGAAAAGATAATTAGGGAAATTAATCTTTCTGCCTTCTTGTCATTAAACACGAAAGTTATAAATGAGGTAAAGCTTAGTCCTATTCTCCTGAGACATGTGATGTCAGTATTATATCCGATTACTTTATCGAAGTCAGACAGGACTAATAGGGAAAATTAATTCCCCCGGTGCATGATGATGAAAAATGAGCATTTCGTGAAGCCATTAGAGTTAGCAGTTGGGATAATCTGACTTTAAAACAAAAACTTATTGATCGCACGCTGTGCGAAAGATTAGCGCAAGCAAACGTTCGTTGAATTCAATGTATGCTTTAGGTTAGTCAGTTGACAGTTAGAAAGTCCTACAGTTGTTCATTGCTGTTTTTGGGAGGTGGCGAATTGTCTGGTGTATTTTGAACCTGGCATTTTAGCGAAGTTCATTGACAGTGATATAAACATCTCTCAGTTCGGCTATGAAGGATTATTCGAATTCACAGTTCCCCTTTAGGATATTACAACAGTGGCAGTCATGCTGATTACAATGTATGGCACAAAATCCATGGGGACGTCTTAAAGCTGACAAATGTTTAGAATCAGACCCGAGCACTTTGCACAGTAGTACCAGGAAAAACCATCTTGTCACCGAAACCTGAGAGCTCACCGTATCAGACCCAAATGAGCTTGAGTTCATTGTTCATAGACATTTTGAGAGTATTTCGTGAGGCATCCAGGACGAGCAGCTAGCTCTGAGGCACATTCCCAGCAATGCTGAGATAATCTTATAGTACCAACCAAGACCGGTGAGCATTCAATTAGTCCCAGTTGCAAGCAGAAATAGACACCACTGACACGGTTCCTACTTACTCTTCATGATATTACATAACACCATAAAGTAAACTGAGGACGAATAGGTCCACAGATAGAATCGTCTGGTGCGTTTCCAATTGGTTGAGTAAGTTCTTCCTGCTGGTTCGTCTCCTGTTCACGTCACTTCCATTGTATTTGGTTCGTTATTAAACATAAGCCCAAAGTGAACTTGCTGTTTGAGAAGCAAACCATAGGATAGTAATGAACGTCCTACTTCAACTCATTTCAAGAGGCAAACAAGGAATAGTTTGCAATTTCGACCGAATCAGAAATGATTTGAGCATCAGGTCAATCAATACTTCGTGCCAAACACTACTGGCTTGGATCGACCACTCGAATGTCCGTTTGGTGTAGGCGGAGCTGTTTTGCATTCCACTTTATCGTACTGTCACAATGTTCTAATATGCACCTATTTAAACGCCAGATGACTTTTTCCGGCCAATTTACTGTGCTTCTTGTTGAGATGAGGTGATTACGATATCACCCCGTTTCTCCAAATACTGTCTAAAATCACTTCGCTAAGTCCGTTGATATTCAACAAGTTGTTACGGGTGAAAGCAACAATAAAATCTAAAACCTCCCACGACTTGCGAACGGAGTTGGTAGACATGGAGTGTGGTCTCGAGGCAACTGGCAACAGAAAACCTGACACCGGGGGATGTTTTGCTCATCATTTTATTGACAAATGATTCTGGTAGGTCGGCTAAATTAGCCGTAAGTAAATAAGCTTCCGTTTGAATGGGATGAGTGCGTCTGTGTGCATGTAGGATTTGAGAAAGGGATCAATTATTGAACAAGTAGTTGGCCGGAATTGTGGAAAGAGACCAGGAACGACAAAGTCAACAAAATGATGCCGGTTGTGGGGTCTGACGGGGGTGTACGGGCAGAAAAAGAGCAAAACTTTTGGGGCACGATGAAACTCCTGCTCCGAGATCTATTCGCCCATTCGATTAGGAGAGGGAATGGATGAAGAAAAAAGATGAAAAGGAAGCCAAAAATCACGGGATTACAGACCAAATTTGTATACAAACGAAAAGAGAAGGAACGTTTAAAGAATAAAGTGAGCGAATGGAGTTCAGGCTGTCAAAACAGTATAGGCACAACAGATCAAAAGGAACCCAATCGCCTGGTGGGGATGAAAAGTAAGGCAAATAGTTACCGTGTTATCTATACAAAGATGAACATTCGAATATGTCCGTAATATCATATGAAGAGGGATGCAGTCCTTCATGTTTGACGGCAACTCTTATCGAGATCCAACGAAGTTTGAAATTTACATAGCCGGAAATCTCCGCTGGGGCAGGAAACAACCGTACCCATAAACACACACATTGACAGGTATAGACAGCATACAAATGTATACATGTAAAACATATCACACTCTGGCTGAAAAATTCGCAGGTTGCGATAGAACCGAGTGCCGTAGTACGCGCGCATCAAAAGCACATACACAGCCTTTGGCGGAAATGATTTAGAAAGATTTTAGATAAAGGATTGGTGGGCCGAATTACCTGATGGGAAGCTGCCTATGAAATGAGACGTCAAGAAACAGAAACAGGTACATGAATTGGAACAATAAGAAAGTCGCACCTGTCAACCACAAAATGGTGGGAAAGGACGTTCACGAACAGCAACAGTCACGGTAGACCGATGCAAGTGGCGTTTTCGGATAAATCAATTTCAGTAAGAAAGGACTCACAGCAGACGGAAAATGTTAGAGCTCGGGAGAACGTACATCAGAGCTGACGAACAGTATACGAATGAATATATAAATATGTATAGACAGGCATAGGTATATCCCTTCAAATAATGTATGTACACATACACATGGTAGAAGTGAAGAAAAACAACATGTTATGAGGCTAAACTATGGTAAAATCAGTATGAATTACCTTGAGAAGGATGAATGAATGTGCAAATGAAAAAGAAGTGAACAATTCAGGCGCGTGTCCAAACAATTATTTTTGATTATAGTGCCCCAATCCGACGGCGTTGGTCACACGATACGGTGCGATCCCAAGCGGCGGTCGTCGGTTACGTGCGCGAGTAAAGTTGAGTAATGCTTGAGGAGGATAACACAATCATGATCGCTGTAAGTAGACGATGACCTATGACAACCACCATGCCCATTGAAACGACCCGCCACAGTCAGGCCGTAGAACCGGCAACAAATAGATAAATGAATGATGATGAACTGAACCGTGAAGCAAGGTTGCAAGAAAGGTGGATGGATTGGACTAGATTATGTGTCAACTCATTTTGTGTAGGTGGGGCATGATGCGGTGGGCCTGAGAAAAGCGGACCAAAAAAGAAGGCTAAGAAGTTAAAACAAAATCCGCTTTCGATTGAAACAAGAACCTACTGACAGTGAAATACGAACGGAGAGAATATTTTTAACCAGCGAGTCCACTGGAAGTAGAGATCGGAGAAAATAGACTAGGGCTCCAGGAAAAATGAGTGCTCTTCGGAATGTCCATAAAATTGTAGACAAGAATATGTCAAAAGAATATAAGGGGCTCAAAGGACTCTATAGGATAGTAACCACAAAAGATGGAACGGATATTAAGTAGGTGGTATGTTTCCATGTCATCTCAGTACAGAAGAGATTCAGATTAGAGGCCATACGGAGAATCCATGAGGAAGTAACAAATTGATTGACAGAATTGATAGGAAGAGAAGAGGATAATTCACGATAACCTGACATACGAATCGAGGGAAGGTGTTTACACAACAAAAACTGTCACGATGAAGGTTAGCGTTTTCGATGCTTTCCGGTCGTGGTGCTCAAACCCGTGGCTGCGTCACCGTTTACGCTATCTCCATTGTTTGGAGTAATCGCCCCCGTGGAATGCGGGCTACAACCAACTGAGCCACCGCCGCCTCGAGGTCCTGATTTCATTTGTCCGCTCTCTAAAGCTGAACCACCTTCACTACGGCAACGACTGCGTACTGAGCCGCGGGCTGCTACCAGTGAAGCTAACTGAGGTGTCGGCTTGAGTTCCAACTCGACAAGTAAAGCAAAGTGATCGGACGGGATGTGCACGTGTGGACAACCAACAATCTTCTTTTCGGTGAACCAGGATTCTTGAATTTGGTCTAAGCTACCCAGGAGTCGAAAATGCTGCCGTGAGAACAACACGTAGTCAATCATACCCTTAAATTCATACCTGAAACGAGACGAATAGATCAAAAGTTAGAGCGTGTCAAAGCAAAACCAAGAACAACAGTTGACAAGCGCCAAAGCAATATTAGTATTAAAAAAATAAAATACAGACGTTCCCAAGGCAAATACATACATATATATATATCGCTTTGAAACTTAGCGAAATCATCCATAATGTGAAATAACTAATGAGCAATTGCTTTTCTTGCGAAATCTGGTTATTCTCGAATGAAACACGGCATGGTCCAATATCTTGACAATCTGTTTCTCAGAACAACTTCTGAAGCGTCCAACAATAATTTTGCGAACGATGACCACGAATTCAGCATAAGTTAAAATGTTTTTGGTTGGAATCCACTCAGATGACTAATCACACCTAATTGTAACGCACTTCACCAAGCGAGAGAATATTCGCAATTCTGTGCCCGATATTACAAGCCGCTGTGAACGTTTCCTCCAATAAATCACGTTTTTTTGAGTTCCCGTAAATTATGCATCAGTCGGCATGGCTTAATGATCGCCAGGTTGAAATCAACATAAAGTAAAGTCCGTAGGAAAAACAACACAAGCACGACTTCGTTGCGCGATCAATGCATGCTTTATATCAGCTAACATTTGAAGTATTTAATCTTTCCCCGCAGCTATTTCGTATATGCTTCCGCTCTACTGTGGGGGGATTTTCAACAATATTTTCGATTGGTAATATAGTTCGGCCTTGTTGACGTAGTTTGGTCCAATTTCCGCCTGACAGAAATACATAATCAAAACAAAAAAGAGACCAAATGCAAAGCACCAAATTGAGCAACCATATAGAAGGGGAAAATTTCGAACGAAAAACCGTCAGACTGCGGCATTGCACCATACTATCTATTGTTTGTGCGCCGGGGGGGGGGAATCTTGTGGACGCAAATCTGCAGTCTAACTGAAGCTACACTGGCTAAGGTAATTTAGGCCCAACTTCGTAGTTACTGAAAAAAGGCCTCCCATCGCATCCAATCAAAACTTGGAAGACGTCGGTGTTCAAACACCGACAGCCGTTGGATGTGTCTTAACGGTCGTGCTTCAGAGTCGAATAGCAAGACCGAACATACCTCTTACTACTGTGCATACCTGACCGTTGATCGTGACCAGATGTCAAACGAACGCCACAAATGCTTCAAATAGATGAATGACAATCTATCCGTCTGCATACGAGAGCACAGCACATCCGGTACGCGATCATCGAATGAAATACAACAACTACAGCAATTAAACCCATCGATTTCACTCAAAGAAGAAGGTTCGGCTTCGAAACAATCCAACCCTGCAACGGTATTTTACGATTCGAAGGTGCAAAACTAATCCCCAAACATCGCTGCACTACCTTTCAGTTAGTCGGGAAAAATCTGCAGCTTACTTGGGTCTCCATTCATTAGCTCAGCATCGCCAGCATATCCAAAGTTAAACAATTTACCGTCTGAGCTTATATCAATGCTACAGTTCTCACAGAAGGAGAAGAGATTTCCATTGATATTTCGATCGCAAAGTTGAAGGGAAAGTGCGAAAGAGGGCAATCCTCACGAACATCACTTCCCGTGGCGAACTCGACTGAAAGATGGCGGTAAGCACGAATTCGGCTACAGCTGTTTGCACACAGATTAGAAAATGAATTTCTCAGACGGACCCTTCAATGAGAGTATCACAGTATCGCATGATCGACTGAATCGAATGCCGCTTCAAAAAAAGAAAGTGAGAGACCACAGGTCTACGGAACTGAGACTTGCCGCAGAAGGAATAGTTGGTCAAAACAACCCAGGTCGGGGTGGGGAATCGCCTTTCGCGAGTACTACGGATGACAATGTCCACGAGCAGTTTGAATGATATAATTACCAATCTAATTCCTCTATGATTTCCACACGGACTTATCACATTTTTTGTAAATCGGTACTACTATCTATTCACGCCGATCCCCAAGAAGCTTCCCTTGTCAAGTATGATTTCAAGAGTTTCGTTAACTAAGACATTAATACTTCGTCACCGTCCTTAACGAAGGATGCAGACAATCCACCTGGTCAACCTATCATTTTTCTCAAGAAAACTGATCACGTCCACTTTGATGAGAGAACTGGTATCTACCTAAGTTGTTTTACGTGCAGCCATAAATGGGGGGTTCACTGCGGCAGTGTGCCAACTAAATGGCTCTTTGAAATGAACCATCGAACACTCTAGGCATCTCTCCTGAAAATGAGTCTTCAAGAAGTTAGCTACAGTGACCACTTCGCTTGCACCTGGCTTCCGCGGGGTTCCTGGTCAAATTACAGATGATGGCCGTAGTCCTTTTTATTGTCCTGGCTTACGAGGCATCATAACCGGTTTTAATTTGGTGAGTTTGCCGTCTCTCGTTGACGGCTTCTCGTGCAGTATCATACAAATGATGTCACTTATTTAGAAGTGTTGAATTTCCTGAAAACCTCAAGTGTTTGTGATCCGATTACTACTATCGTCGACTTCTTGTCCTGCTATCACGTAATATGACGGTACACATAGCAAGCGTCTTCCCACAGACATACCAAGAGTTCGTAGATGTTACTGTGAATTAGCGAGTGTCTCGCCACAAAAATGAAGCCATTGACACTGTGTTCCACTGATTCAACGAAGAGGTGCATAAACTCGGTCAACAGACTGCCGGATCGTCTGAGACTGCACTGCTTTATCGTACGTGGGGCTTGGTGGAGCAAAGACCAGAGACGAACCCTCGAAAGGAAGAGTAGTACAAGGGCTCACAGAGGAACCATGGGCGGCGACGGACAATCGACCACGTGGAAACGGAGTCTTTAACGGTTGGCGATGAGTTCTGCACAAATGTATTTCTTTTTTTCTGTTTACCTTGCATTTTCGCCTCTCGCTATGATTCCGATGCCACGAAATCTGTATTCAAATTTGTGAAATACATATACATATAACGCAGTATTATCCGGATGAGAAAACAAAACTTCTTCGGAACCACACGGCTGGTTTCGCCGTAATTACGGATCGTAGGGTAGGCGTACTCAGTACTCTCCTGTCCAAAAATTTGCATATTTTAAAAACCCGAATTGGTGTTAACATAATTTGTACCGTCAGGCATGTGCACGGAAGCTCTTTGATGAGCATAATTGTGACTGACTGACAATTCTTTCTCAGTAGAGCAAAGCCAATCTCTCTCTCTCTCTCTCTCTCTCTCTCTCTATATATATATATATATATATATATATATATATAGGTTTTTGCAATGTGGCTCAGACCAAATGGAATCTCAGAAGCCCTGTTGTTTGATCCAAGCGGTTTGCCTATCGACTCAGCGTCCGCTCTCCTGATCATTAAACCAAAAATTTGATGATCCGCGACTAAATAACGTTTTTCATAGTATGCTCCTCAGTCGTCGAGAATGGAGCCACTTTCAACTCAGAGGGTCAATGCTGAAAACGACCAAAATCGTCCTGACATAGAATCGTAGTTTACTACTTTCACTGGGACACTAGAAAGTTGGAAACAACCACTGAGAACTTACGTAAAGTTAGTCAACTGCATGCCCTGTGATTCTCGATATGCTCGATCAAACGTAAACCGATGTCGCAATGTATCGCCATCGACTGCCCACTTTTCAAGCAGACGCCAGTCTTCAAACATGTACTTAAAGCCATTATTGAGGAAATCGGTGTGTGACTTCCGCAGGCTGCCTCGCATAAGGAACTCGACCACGCCGGATTCCGGTAATGAGTTCAAGTCACCGCACAAAATCACAGGCATATTGGCTGCCGGGGATGATGGACCTGGAACTGGAATGCGATTCGATAGGGGCGTTTTCCGCGTCCCAGTGGGTGATTCTCGATCCTTCAAGTCAGCGGATCCAGTGAGGAATTGATCGATATAAGCCCACAATTCTGCTGTCCACAAAATGGTTTGGATCATTTTCACATCCGACAATTCAGGATCCCAGTGAATATGACCGGTTGTAACACAGAACTGGCGACCACCGGGGCTATCCGGACCTGAACAGATAAAGATAGAGAGCAGTGATATTCGCTTCTCAAAACGAAATGTGCGGCATACAGTAAATATCTAAGACAAAGTTATAGCGAGAGAAGAACGGGCCGTAGCACGGTGAATCGTTTGAGAGAACCAGTGACCAAGGTGAGTGAATGTTCACAAAGTTTTAATGGGTGATAACCGCAAAAAAAATTTTGCTACAAAATACGCGAGAGAATAGCTTGGAGGAACCAAGCAGCGGACAGTTTAACGTTTGTGGACAGGTTCGGGATAGGATGTAAGGAGAGATAAAAATCAAAAACTAAACACTTACCTGGGGCACCCTTTGTTTCAAAAATAACCCCGAGGGCCACGTTGTCCCGTGTCATTACACGATTTACGATCAAAGGTGAAGGGTTTTCACACATATTGGTGCAGGAGAACATGAATTCATGATGAAATTCATGCAGCTTTTCAAATCTGGAATTAAAGGACAGTTGAGAAATTCATAACAGCGAAAATAAATAGATGCGAACAGCATGCGAACCTCTGGCGATCAACCCAAATGGCATCATAATGGCCCATGGGATAGAGACGATACCTTACAGTCAGATGAGATAAAAAGTGGTTGAATTTATTTTTATTACTGTGTCACTGGAATGGATCGAACAAAACTCTCACTCGGATCGTGCGCATAGGATGTCGCTAAATGAGCTCGGTAACCAAACATCCACCAGACGTTTTACTCATTACTCGAATCGACACATCCTAATTTTTGGCACGCACGAGGTAAAGACAGAAGGAACGACGAGATGGACAGACTGAGTGGATGTAGGGATAAGAAGTTTGTTTCAACCTTGAATAAACCTAATGTTTTTCTTCTCAGTGGTATATTTCGCATACGGATAGATGAACAAAATTTTCCCGGATTGTTTGCTTTCATTCAGGTTGGGGCATTAGAGATGAAAATTCCCGTAGGTTACGGGTGTTAAAAAATATGGCCGAGAACGGGATTCAATGGTCTGACTTTGGGTTTTATGTTCATCGTAGATAAATGGATACCAAGCAGATAACCGAGGAGAACAGAAACAAATCGGCTATTTATGGTTGTTTTTCCTACCTCCTCATCGCAACAGACATCCACTTCGTAACTTTCTTAATCGGCTTGAGCTAGTACTACGCTTGTCCCCATGGAGGGATTAAAAATACATATGCATAACTCATCAACCTGAATGATCATGAGATAAGGACGATACGCATTTTTGGGATTGTTTATCTGTTGTCAAGACGGGGATGTCATAAATGTTGAAAAGATCAAATAGTAAACATCCATGAATTTGTGACACACGTTTCGGTCAGCCGGGCCACGAGATTCTGTAGGATGGCTTGGCACATTTCACATTTATACCCCAGTCATATTTGGACAGGGTAATGATATAATAGTTACAAGTTTTCTAGGGAGATGCTTGACCTTCTGCGCACCACTAAAATTACCACAAGGGTTGGTCCTAACAGTCTGTTCTCAGCTGTTTGAAGGCATAGTGCAGTGGCTCTGACGGATGCATTCACTTCTCTGCTTAACTCACCATTAAGCTCGTCTTCTATCCCTGATTGCTGGAGGGACCCGTCACTATTATTCCCATCTCAAAATCTAGCAATTCTACTGCTTTAGCAAAACGTTTTCGCCCCATCGCCTTAACATCTTCTGGTCTTAGACTGACGGAGCGTGCTAAACTTAAGCGCCTACGTCCTTCTATGTATCCTCTCGACGACCCCTTTTAGTTTGCTTACATATCTAACACGACGTTGTCGCTCGTTTGTTGGAAACGAATGTGATTTAGTCCTTATTGAAAACATTCTACTGCATCTGCTACAACTAACATTGTTGTCCGGCAAGAGATGGATGGATAGCGAAAGAACACGCCGTATTTAACTATTTATTATACTACGAATATTGAGGCTGCTGACTTTATTGGTATCACTATATATGTATATGTATACAACGTTCATTGACCGAACACCAAGCAAGATCAGGAAGCAACAACAACAATTATGAACAAGATACAAGATATATCAAAAAATCCTGGTATTTTTTACCTGCACACATTTTAAGGTTTCCTTTTTCCATTGGTTTATGCGACCGAAGAATTCGGAAAAGAAGGATGACGTTTGCGCTGCTGACTTCCATTCATTAGCGCAGCTCCTAACGTCTCTGGCTGAAGTCAGTCGTCATCTTTTGTATTGCGACCAGGAAGGCGGGAAGCAATGAACGAACGAGACTGCACCTTGACGTGGTGTGGCGGCTTGCGGGTCTCCATGACCCAGTGAGCTATACAGAAGGGATTATCTCAAACCGAAAATCCAATCATGCCTGGAAGGTCAATGGGTAGAGGCCCCACGAAGTAGCCTCCTGGTCCTCCAAGTCAGGGGTTGATCTGAGTTAGTAGCTCAGTCAGAAAAACGAGTGAAAGAGTAATTGATCCAAGTAGATGGGCTCCCACTCAGCCATACCCCCTGCCTTGCGGTCAGCTCCTTGTCAGAATCAAAAGCTTTGGTTGAGAACCCTAATCGTTCTTCTGCTTAGTGGCTGGACGCCCTAGCAGTACGCGTCCATCAAGCCCCATGAGTTACACACCTACAAACAATTCCATACTGCATCGGTCGCCGCGCAGCATAATCACGACCGCGCTGCCCATTGCATCGAACGGGGTGGGCATGGGTAGTGATAAGTATGCTACTGCTCACAGTTCCCTCTTTTATGCAACCAGTCTCTTCTGTCTCCAACCTAATCTGTTTGCCCCTTCTGTCTACCCATAGTATCTCCATTGATAGCACGCCCGATACTCGCAACGGTTTAATGTCAAATAGTGTATTACGTAGTTTTTAG
>LUCM01010319.1:0-13318 GCA_008360955.1 Fasciolopsis buskii | reverse complement strand
GTCTCAAGTCTTATTGGTTGGGGTCCGAAAGATCCTTTAACTAGCTGGCTGGAGACACTGAAGGATATGGAAGTGAACCGTGAACAGTGGCGATCAGAATGATTGAAAGAGTGCGTTTGTACAGTTAGACTTTGTTCCGTGTGCTGGTTACCGCGGCATTCATATATTTTCTCATCTGAGTATGTCCTCTTCCTGTTCCCCGTGGATATTCACCCTCCTTATAGAAAAGTGTCACCTTGGGGCTAAAGGCTGTCGCTTCCCCTACTAATCACATTTGTAAGTCCGTAGACGGATCGATGAAATCTGTGCGTTGCGCCTTCCTCGACTATTCGTCTCCATTCAATTCTATCTCACGGTCCCTTCTTCGACGCAAACTGACAACATTTGATTGTCTCAAGCCTTTATTAGCATGGCTGTCTGATTACATTACTAACCGAACCCAGTGCACACGAGTTGGCGGTACGCCTTCAAAACCGTTGATTACCAACTCAAGTGTGCCTCAGGTTGCTATTCTTTCACCGTATCTCTTCCCTACTGACATCCGTGAATTATCATCTGGTTTATGTTAGTCATCTACTTAAGTGTTGTTGATTTTGCTCTGTCTTAAGCTGGTTCGAGCAACCATGACTTTTCAGATTTTCCAACTTTTCTCCTATCCACAACTTCCCTGCACAAGCTGGTTTGAATCTCAACATATCTAAATGTTTCAAATGTCTGGTCAGCTTACCCACGCGAAACGCCTCACAAACACTTAGCAGGGTTGATTCCGTGAAATAGCCAGGAGTTACTATTGACAAAAACCGGAAGTGCACCTTCCACCTGTGTAAAGGATCAAATCACGAAGCTTTGACACTACAAGGTGAAACAAAGTACCATCTACCGATTTGTATACTAGTTTGTTTTTCCAATTCATCTTCACTGTTCCGTTATTTGTCCAAGTTCACTTAGAAGAGGCTTTAAAACTCTTCGTCAGGGCTATCAATTACTAATCGTGTCTTTCATACCACTAGCTGAGTTGTCCTTCAATCTTTGTGATCAGCACTTTCAGCGTATGAGAAATTTATTCACAAAATTGTTTCAAATCCCACACATCCTCGGCAAAACGATCTTTCAAAGTGCCGCTCCCATATTTCAAGGCGATCCACTTTTCGTTCCATGACCTCTAAATTCAAAATTTATGGCAACCCTAGTCTCATATTTAGCACGCATTTTGACAAACCGTGATCGTATTTCAGCCAATTTCTTCAGTAACCAATACCAATGTACTGTGATTATTCCTCGAGATTTTTTTTCCATTTCGCATTCTAAAAGGTGGTGAATGCCATTATTTACTATTTTTTACCCCCGCGATTTTTGACTGAAATGCGACATTACTTTTGTACACAAAATTCGAAACAATACAATATAATTTCCCGTAGGTTAGTAGTAGTTGAAATTCCTTAAAGGTATTGAAATCTTACGAACTGAATGCATACAGTGGAGTATTTAGATGAACACTCAGTCTGCATGATTTTACTTACTTGTCTACTTGCCAAAAAATGGCACATCCGTCAACCTTTTTGCAATCTTTCATATCCATGGTGCGGCACCGACTTTTTGGCAGAAAAACTGCGTCGTATTTGAGCTTCTCTAGCTCCGGTTTGAAAATTTCCTCAAACTGATTGGTTTCTACCTCCTGAGAATAAAGAGAATGCAAACGAATGGAAGGAATAGGATAAATCAATGATCTAGATGAGGATGTCAAAAGGGCACTGAAAGACAATTGAACCAAAATACTAATGCTGAAAATCAGGCTCCTTCGCTAAATGCAGTTCGAACAATCTTACGCTGGTATCCACCGACACTATATCAAATGAAAATGGTGAAACGCGCACCATAATCAATATCACAACTTGACGTATTGTTTTCCGGGGTATGAAATAAAAGGAGTAAATTGACCATCTAGCTCACCTGTAGGCAGATTATATTGGCATGGTAGACACGAATCTCATCCAAGATAGCTCGTCTTCGGTAGTCCCAATTTAGCGCCCATGATGGACAGTACGGATACATATTCTGGGTAGCATAACTTGGGCACAGTAGATTGTAACACATCAAAGTGAATGCGACTGGAACGCGATACGTGATAAGAGGGACAATGAATCAAGTCCAGAAAAGGGATAAATGCAACAGCAATGAATCAACTACCGTAAGACTACAACGTTCGAAGCATTACGTATTCCAGACATGAGTGTACTCTGACGGCAGTTAGATTGGGGTCTCTAAAACTGCAAGCAGTACTAGAGAAAAAATCAAGAAGTTGAGTGATGCAATGTCAGTCGCAAAATCAACTCTGACAACAAGCCAGATAACAGCTAATTAAGAACGAATTATGGATCTGCGTCCAAACGCCTGCACTCAGTACAAACCGGATATGTATTCACCTGACTGCGGCGTTTGGAGATGAAGGACAGAGATTCAACTCTGTTACGGTCGGTTACTTTACCACTCGGGTGAGTCCTGATGACAAGGGGTCTCTACAAGGAATATCATTTTTTATAACATGGTTCAAGTATGAGCGCAATGGAAGGGACACATCCAACAGCTGCTAGAGCCCAAAACGCGGTAACCATAGCCTTGAAAACTGGAGTGGTATAGAACCACATGAGATTCCAATAGATCAAATGTGTTTATGATCTAGGCGACAACGTGCTGCCACCTACTACTGTTATTAAATTATGAGAAGCGGTGTGCGGTGTTCGTAAGTCCGTCTATTCTCCTTACCTATCGTTCATAGATTTTCGATTCCGTCTGACCAACAATGGTGAAATATTGAACACTTGTGTCCTGCAGCACAGCAGACTTACAAAATTTGACATGAGTGAAAGACGAACTTCAAACAGTACTCACCATCCACAGATGTGCAAAAGGCTTTTGAGGCTAATTTAAACGCCTTAATATGGTCCGAGGTGGGCGTCTGACTCCGAGTGGACAAGATGCGCTACACCTTCCCGAAATTCCCCCAAATGAACGTGCACCTCAAATTGTCTTTACTGATGCTGATAAAAGCGAATACCCCACGCCTGAACCCTGTTTACTGATATTCATTATGGGGGAGGTAGCTAAACTCTGATACCAAACCAGACATGGAAGCTGCACGAATCACATGGCATTATGTAACACAGTATCCGTAGCAGTAGAGCGCATTGGACACCTAGGGTTTCTGGCCTCATTTAAAGATCGTACGAAGTTCATAACGAGTCATGGGGTTCAGTAAGTTGTCGGATCATCAGATAGTATTATTGCTTTGCAGAACTGACTGCTCAAAGGCACAGGGTGGGGCATTTTAGATCAACCCTTCACTATGGTTTGAGAAGCTTATTATCACGCTCAAGGCTCCTGATGAATAACTAATATGCAGCAGAAAAATGGAACTAAAATGAATATAATGAACCATATATATATATATATATATATATATATATATATATTCAACCAATCGAAGTTATGGTTGTTCACACGAATACAACCACCACAAGCTGTTCATGCAAAAGAAGTAAAGAAATTAATTACTTTGGAATGAGACTAATTAGGTGAAAAAACCGGAGGATTCGAATTACATGTCCATGTTTTAACGAACTAGCTGCAACAAAAAAATGTTGCATTTTTTGAAAAGACGACCTATCTGCACCAGTTTTAAAGGCGCTTCGCAGCCCAGTGGAACTGAACATGAATAACCTCGAGTTAAGCTGTATTTATCTTCGTTTAGAAAGTGGGTTATTTCACAGACATTAACCTTGAAGCAAAGTACCCGTTTTAGTTGACACCGTACAGTAGTGAAAAAAAGATCTTAAGATTAAAGAACTATAGAGAAGTGGAGATATTTCGAATGCAAGAACGCCATTGATTGCGAAACCTAGTAACATTGCCCAGTCACCAAGCGTCGTGTTTAGGGATCTCGTGTACCTCAAACCGGATCCACTCGGTCCACTGATTCATGGTCGCACCTTATCTCCAAATCATGGATTGACCCCTCCGACCCATCTTCAGACTGTTGCGTGTTTCGCAGAGCGATGCATACCAGGGGATCTGTATGCATGAGTAACAAATGTTTTAACCATCATAATATACTCAAGTTCAGTGGCTGTTTGACTGAATTCTGCGGACTACTAATAACCTACATCGAAAATCTGCATTAATAACACATATCTCCTATTAAACGAAGGTATTACAAAAAAGAAGTCGGTGTTCTAACCCGCACATCTGACATCTGTTGACTATTTCAGCGTCCTCGGTCAAACGGGAGCGAAGATCAATGGAGAATAAGTAGAGAAATAAGCGACATTAAAAGCATTCTACGCTTTATATTCTGATAAGCCTGTAGACAAAGTCACAGACAAGTGGCCTGCAAAATCAACGGCTCAACACACTAATAAGATGGCCGTTAGACGGTTGGTGAAACGAAGCGCGGAGATAGCTTATTGTTATCTGTTACCACAACACAACTATGAGGAAATATCAGATAAGTGAGACGGCGTCCGGTGAAGATGTCTAAGTCAGCAGAAGCAGAATACTACCATCTTGTTCAGATGGACAAAGATCTTCGAGTCCACTATACACAAGAAATCGTAGTCGTGATTCCCAGAAATGTAGAAGTTCTGAGGGTTGTCAAACATGTCACAAATCGAGAGGCTTTATGTAACGTGAGAAATCGATCACTCACATCCATCTTTGCTCGGCTCTTCCAATCGGCGCCACTGTCGGGGTGGCGGAGCACTTGTTGCATCTAAAAATATAAGAACATAAACTCTTTTTCGGATAAGTCATTTTAAACAAAACGGTAACTTGTGTAAAACAAAAATATGAAAACAAGAAGATCGATGAGAACATCACTCCGAATCTCCAATGGCCTTTAGTTGTAAAGTGAAGCAAAACAATGGACTCGAAAAAAATGAAGATCAAGCGAGACGAAACCAGAAAAACAAATGGATTTTTAGGCAGGTGATGTGAAGTTATGGTCTCCGAATACATTTCCACAGATGTTTGTTTGATCACTTCAACTACGTTTATGAAACCCATGGATAACGAGGGAATAAACAATCAACTGAGTCATTTAAAATAATTGTAGAGAAAATTGCTTCTGACACACACAAAAGAACTCTAAAAGATTCAACTCAGACCATTCCGGGGCATCAAAACGTTGCGCAACGGTGCTAGGAATAAATCACTTCCGTACTTGTTTAATGAGGGTGCCATTAAAATACGATCCTATTACAACAGAACGATGCATTCAATATTTTCTGACCTAATTTAAGGTATATACTTAGTACCTTGGAGATAAAAGCCTAAGTTGTGGCGAGCCATGCAACTTGGTTGTTAAGAAATCTTTGATCGCAGAGATTCGTCCGGTCGTGCAAATGGCAAGCAAGTGTAAACCAATATCCAAAATTCCTCAGCTGACATTTATGTGACGGTAAGTTTGATAGGAATCAAATGACTCATGAATGAGCCAAGCTAACTGACACTGTAAAAACAAGTGAGCTAACCATCTAAGCATACATAACCTGGTAAACAAATGTGTCTATGCCTTTGCTCACCAGATAGGAGATAAAATGCCCCATCTGAAAACTTGTAACTGCGAACAACAAAAGCGCAGACCACGAGAAAGTCATGAGAATACTGATTTGACCATGATTTAGTGTTAACTCGATCCGTCGCCAAAATCCCTTCTACTGTTTTGGAAGTAACAATAAAAAAGGAGCTTAACCAAATTTCAGCGAAATAAAAACGGGTTTAATGTGCCATGAGATATAATACAAGAAAATGCATTTGTCAAAACCACGGAATTTGAGTGACAAGTTGCGCGCCCAACTTCATGTCGGGAGTATTTAATCCTTATTTAACAGAAAACGAAATTTGAAAACAACATATGCGAATACCGGGTCAAAATTGGATTTCGTAACACGGCTATGTTTACGACCGGTTCAGAAAAGCAGCATCGCCTTGCCAGTCTCTTCAGCTAGAGAATACCCGGGATACGTTTCTCTATCAATTTCCACCCCGTTGCTCTTTTTGCCCAGCCTGCAGCTGGTTGTAAAAAATCGATTGTAAATCTTGCTAGATATGACTTGTACTCGTTAATGACGGTTACATACCCATGCAGCTCGAGTCATTTTAGTCTAAGCATGCGCCAACTTGCTCTGGTCTTGGTTGCTTCCTATCTCACAGCATCTACTCGAGGAAAAGAAATAACGAGGAATAGTGAAAGAACGATTGGAAAACAGTAGGCTGGGAAAATGCAGAAGAAAAGTCTCGAATGCAAGAACGCTGGCAGCTGCGACAGTGACCCACATCACCTATTGTCTCCAGCCATCGCTTAGAAACATCACCGAAGACACGCACTCGGCTTTGGCTGTTCGCATACAGAGATTAGATAAGTTAAACGAATTTCTCAGGCACCATTCAAAAAGGCAGTGCTAAAAAACTGCATGATCGGCCCATTCATTAAAAATTAGCCGTTTTCTTCTCGTCGTTTCGTATGGCACTACTCAACTGGTACATCTAGGTTATAACAGCTGCGTAAGATTACAAGTCTGCAACACCTAACATAGTTTGGGTGTTTTCTCTGACTTAATTTCAAGAACTTTCAAATTACATGAACCCCTAGCACCAATAAACGACAACTCACGCAACGATACCTGCTTAATTTTGTCAAGACAATTCCAAACTATTTTCAGCTTGCGACACGTGATAACACGAACATGAACAGGCCTCGTCTATCTAAAGAATCCAAGTAGATTCAAATAAAATGTACGGAACATTGTTTTGACGTTCTGCACATCACAATGTGGATAAGATAAGAACGGCGAAAGTAAGATAAAGATCAGGCAACTTCTATTCTAGACATTAAATTGTATCACAAGGATCAAGCACATACGCGTTACGCAACAATTCAATTTTGATCTTATCCAGAAAATATCACTTTAGAATAGATAGAAAACGCATGAGGAAGCGCGCCGTTAGAAACCGGCCACGTGTCTTATCTAGTTTATTTTTTCGGACAGAATCAAGGAAAAGGACTTAAGTGATGAACTCGAAAAATGTGCAGGACAGACCGACTAGAGGTGTCGCCAAATATGCATTCACACACTGACGAAAATGGCTGGTTGCAAAAAAATCAGAATGGACTCAGTGAAGATAGTATTTCCGTGAATAATTACGTCAGTCTGGAGACTGCATGCGGTACCAATGAATCTTCAAAAGCAGGCATCCACGCACTTCCCAAAGAGAGAGAGGAAAGTGGATAGATAAGAATGATTGAGGACACATCCAATGTGCTCGACAAACACCGTCAGGTCTGTTTATTTGCTGAATGTCTGTTTGTCGATCTCTATCGCTGCCATCGAAAACGGGCTGAGGGGCAGAGAACAACAAGGGCCGGCAAACAGCGAATAAGTCCAACGGAGACTGCTGCGCTTTAGGTAGCAGAGTATAAGTCTCAAATCGCCCTGATCGATAAACACAATGAAACGAGGCAAGAGGCAGGAGGGGGCAGATACAGTAACATATCGATCGACAAGGAGGGCAGGAGAACTCCATACTGGAAATTTTATCGTAATTATTAATCGTACCTCCTATATTTACTTCCACTTCTTGAAAAAATCGTTATTTACGTTAACTGATCGACCAGCTGAGACAAAAAAGCACTACTAAAACACCAAACAGGTGCGATCATGCACTACTTACTGGGAGCGTGAGATAAATCACCGACCACCTTCAAGATCGGTTTATGCAACAGCGTTGACGTATTCCTAAGGAAAAACGCCAAACCTACACAGTCACAATAAACCAAAATCCACTGAATGGATTTTACTGAGGAAATCAAAATCTTTAACCAATAAACAAAAACAATCAAAGTACTCACAATCACGTAATTCGTAATGTGGAACGAGACAAGTGCGTAGAGCATTGTACACATCCTGAGATCGTGGGACCCGAATAGGTTCAGGGACGTAGACCCAACCACCGTTAGGAGCTCCGTGTGTTGTTTGGTTTGGAAGAAACGGTAATGAGTTTAGTTCAGTAGCGTAATGCATGTTGAGTGGTGTAGTGATGTTCGAATGTCCAAAGTGGTTGACTACGCTATGTTTGTCATTGCACGGCATAGAGAGTGGACCCTCCGGGCAGCTGTTTTGCCTCTGGAAGTTCGGACGGTGGCGAAAATCGTCAGCGGTGAATCCGAAGTGATGATCCACATATTCGGTTGCGCAACCCCTCTCATTCAAAGTCGAATAGTCCACCATAGCGTTATGGAGGCGACCACGAATAGGACAGTAGTATGGACCGAATGGACGCAGTTGTGCACCACAGGAACAAACTACAAGAGGATCAAAGGACTGCGAAGCGAGCCACTGAAGTTGCATGGGAGCAGATTGGCAGGGACACACTCCAGTAAAAACATAAGGGGTCAACGAAGATGGGCAGCATGGAATCCAAGGTTGGGTATCGCAGTCTGATATAGACAATGAATGTGGGGGCAGTGCGGACGACATCGTCGCACTAGCTGTTTGTTGTAATTTCATAGTAGTCGAGGTGGGATGAACAGAGAACTGCCAAGGCATCTCACTGTAGGACTTGGACGAAGATGATACGGGACTGCTGTAGGCACACTCGGAATAGGGTGGAGGTGGCGAGACAGGCACAGCTGTAGGTAATGGGTAGCAGTGATCGTATGTCATTCGATGAGGTTCGCATGAGGAGTAAGGGGGAGCTGGTAAAGCTGGGCCTGGAGCACCGTCAACGGTATAACGGCGTCCTGATCCCCGTTGTCGGGTAGGACAGTCAGTAATTGGAGGAAGACGCTCAACGGAAACTGTAACATCATAGCCGGTGAGGTCAACAAATACCCCAGATGCTGGATTGCTTGAGGAAGCCTGGAGTTCTTGAGCGGCATTTTTCGTATGTGAATTGTCCGAGCTTACATTGAACGACATGCAACATTCATCATACGACTTCGTCTTGCGTGGTACATAGTCACACACAGAGGGATGAGAATGCGAGTTGTGATAGAAAACAGGATTGGCGGGACAAAATACGTCACATGTCATGGAGTGGAATGACGGGCGGCATGTGTATCCATGTGATACACGAGGATTTGCTGGTACAGAACGAACTAGATAAGGATTTCGGCGAGGACACGGTACCGGGGGAACATGCCATGGAGAGCCATGCGAAGGTAACACATTGCGAAACCCACTTGGTGGTTCCTTTGTCATTCGTGCGGAGACGATGGAAACCTTACGACTGTCAGCAGACGCACTGTTCACAGAAGCAGAAAGATGGTGCTTGTTCAAGATTTCATCTGGATGAATGGGTTTGCATTGTGACCGGTCAACACAGACACTATTCGCGCTGCAATTATCATGGTCTGACTGATACTTTTTTCCGTGAGCAGTGTGATTATCGCCTTCGTGAAGTGATGTTTCTACTGGTGTCATCCAAGGACTTTTTCCTACCCTGTTCATCAGAGACCCGGAATTTACAACTGCTGCTGCAGCCACTGCCGCGTATGTCTTTCGATCCCTGTGTTCGTCACATACAGATTTATATTTACGGGGAATCACGTGGTACGGAACTTCATCTTGGGGACTAGAAAGACAAGACACTTTGTCAGCCACACGGGAGTCACGTTGTTTTGACATATACGCACGACGAGAAAAAGGCAAATTGCTTATGTCCTCTCGATCAGAACTGCGGTACATTCGGGACGAACGGCAACGCTCTGAATCACCTTCACTTTGGTATCTATTGGTAAACTGTAACCTGCGATTACTAGTGTTGTGCCATGGCAGGCGAAATTTGGTCGTAAGTTCCAACGAGGGCGAGATTCTTTGAATCAGTGGAGATAAATTGCGTATGGGATCTATTGGGGCAGATATGAGGATGCACAGGAGCCACTTGAATTCGCAACGCTGAATAGACGAAGGAGCAACGACCGCACGAGCAGTATGCTCGGAACAACCAACAGCATGTGAGTGATCTGAGCATAATTTGTCAATTATCTGTTCGGAGAATCCGCGCGAACGCAAGGCACAAAAGGCACTGAGTACTTTTAATCGCTCCACATGAACTGAATACGCGGTATTAATGTTTTTTTTTGCATCACCAGTAGGTGAGTTTATATTACTTGGGGATGGTGAACCTGAGGTCGCTGGGACACTGATAGCTGGTATCATCAAAGAAGTATGGATACTATGACCTAAAGTGGGATAAGTGGAAGTGGGCGTACAATCTTCCTTGAGTAAAGTATGGGCGGCCATCGATTCCGAAGTTGGATGGTGGCGTTTGGACGTACTCAGTTTTGAGGAAACAAAATTAGTTGCTTCGGACACAGAACTGGAAAAGTGCCGGCCTCCCGGACTGTGCTCATTAGTAACTGAGTGCGATGAAGAGCACAAAGTATTTGAAAAAGGCATTTTGTACCACCTCCATGAGGAACAGTGCGCCGACTGATTAGGCGATTCTACCGACCGGTTTTTAAGGAACTGACTATCAGCGACTGATGAATCCGTTGAATCTGGCAGAAAAACATCCTCGTCACTTGAAGTGCTACCGGAAACATCCTTGAAATCCAACGGATCCAACTCTGCGGAACAGTTTGAGTGCACAAGGAACTTCGTGGGACTAGGGACTTCAATCATTGCCGTGGAATCTGCCGCGGACGATGGCAATAGAGGATTCGATGAACGCGCTGTTCGAGCAAACCGTGAATCCGAATACCGCAAAGGCGAGCGAACGATATCCGCCACCGGAAGACTCAAATCAACCTGAGAATCTTTTGGTGAAACAGGTAAGAGCTCAAGCTCACAATGTGCGTTCGAATTGCCTTGAAAATCCAGAGATTCGCTCAAAAACTCCGATTCAGGAAATAACTGTGTAGTTTCGATCAAAGTGGACGCGTTCAGGGTATCCAGTTCACGCATTGTGTACCAACAGCAAGCATCAGAGTGAGGAGCCCTCGTGCATCACTCGGAGAAAACATACGGTCTAGGTATTGATGTTGTGCAAGCAGCTATATATGTATCGTCGCCTAGAAACACAGTGTGAAATTGAACAACTATTTGAACACGAACAATACACCACTAGAGATTCCTGACATTTATAGGGATGAATAAGCGTCATGAGCATTCAGACGTTGAAGACAAAAGCACGTATCGCGTGAGACAGACTGTGTGCGTGTGTAAGCGGGAGACGTAAAACCATGAAGAGACGAATTTTGTCCAGGCGAAGCAATTAGAATTCACGTATGCAACCACACAACCACCTACACATCCCACACGCTAGCACGCGAAGCAGGGTCAAACAACCAACGATAGTCACCGGTTTAGAAATCTTATCCGTTGTGATTGGTTTACCTGCTACCGTTTCAAACTGCTCACTGATGTGACAACCAATCACAAGACGCCCTAGGGTAGTGACGAACCAATGAGAATGAGTTCAGTACTTGCGAAAAGTACACCGGTAATAGTTGGAAGTGAAAGAGAAACAGGATAGGAATGTGCAGTCATGGGTATGTAATTACGTAATACGCTTTTCGTGGTGTCACAAAACAGGCAGAACAAACAACATGGCAGTGCTCAAACATCACACGACATCTTACAAACCTTAATCAGAACTTGGTGTACTAAAAAATCTACTGACCAAGTATGAAACCGTGTAAACCGATGACGATCAACGTTACACATGGCAGCGACAGGAAGAAGGGAACGAAATCAAAAAAACTTCTTTGGGAAGAAGTACAAATCCTGGTTCACGACACCCGATTTCACTAATTATCTGAAAAGAAGTGTTTGGCAAACATTGCAATGATGACCCAAATCTACGGTAAATCCTTGTTGAGGAGTGACAGCATGAATAAGTACGTAAATTGAACTCAAGGGGAAAACAATAAACGGCCTAAAATAAAATACCGAGCAGAAGACACTATAACGTTTGAGCAACAAAACTCTGTCGATGTCATGGTTGACGCAAGAGTATGATGGAAGGTATGTCCCACAGTCATTAACGTCCACTCCAAGGAGAGGGGGGGGGCAAACAGGCAACCATGACAAGGATTGCAAAATGTCGTCACAGGTGTCGACGAGCGAGAAAACGAGCCGTCACCTATCACCGGAGAAATCGACGGACCCGGAACCTGAATCGATGTCTCAAGGATGACAGACGTTGGTTTGCCAAGATTATCACATTGAAGCGAAAAATATGAAATCCGTAACGGATCGTTACTTTTCAACGGAGTATGTAAAAAATACACGCCTTTTACGGCTTTATTGTTACTGCTAAATTGACGAACTATTGGCACTTAAACACATTCAAGTGTTCCGATCAAACAAACGATAACCCAATACTTTCTACCAGAAATGTTGGCCTGGGGGTAGGCTGACCGATTGAACTGATCACTAATAAGAGAAAGTGAAACCAAACAAGCAGATCATCAATTATTAGAAACACATTTCATTCATAGGTACCATTCTTACTATTTCAGGTAAGTAACAACACCGAAAGTGTGAGTAGGGCAGCGTCGTTTCAAAAGAAATGGTATGAATATGAGATACCCTGAAGACTAACCGACCGAAATAACACAGTTGCCGTTGGCGGTCCATTCAATTTTGCTGGCCAGTATTTCATACACACAAAGACTGGGAGCTAAGGTCACGGGACGAGCATCGACGACAACTAGACCAAAACAAAAAAAAATAAGCCAAACTCCGGCCAAGCGGTAAACTGATTAAGCTCACACAGGAACTTTGATTGCGCGCGGGGAGTAAGGCGACGAAAATCGACAAAAGGATTTGAAACAAATAAAACGTCCTCGAGAAGAAATTGAAGATCGTTGGCAAGTTTCGTTCTATCGTCCTCAAGTAAAGTTAGTAAAATGAAACAGAATCCCGGCGGGTTGTGAATTCTAAGGGTTTCCATGTTCTTACTGATCTACGTTTCAAAAGGTGGATCTGTCAAGACGAACCATAGGGCGTGTCAGATTAACGAAAACATGTCCTAGCACTTGCGTCCTGTTAAATTCACGTTATTATCCCGGCCTGTTTTAAATAGGAGGTCGTGTACGTCCTAATGAAACAATATTTGTGATTACATTTGGGTTGCAATCTGTAAGAACACAAACCAATACAACGAATCGGTTGTCCATCGGAATGACGATTCTTGCAATGCTGGAACATCTAAGCGTCACTGCTCAGAACCGGTCGTCAACTGGGATCTGGTCAGTTTATGCGGTCTCAGCCCTCTCATTGAGTACTACATCTAAGTCAGCAATGCCAGAAACCAC
>LUCM01010318.1:141002-173707 GCA_008360955.1 Fasciolopsis buskii | reverse complement strand
ACGATAAGAAAAATGACAGCACGATCGCAACTGTTCACGATCACTGCCTATCCTTTCAGTGTCTTCCGGCAAGCAAAGCGTTCGACGAGTCTTTCGGACCCCAACCACGAAGTCGTGAGAACATCTATTTACCTAACTTCGCCTGTACATTTTCTCATTCCACTTGCCACCGTCATCTGTGCGGTTCCACGGCAGGCTTCTATCTTCGCCTGAGAACACAATAATACGGACACGGTTTATCCGACGGTAGACGAGTATTTCGTTCATATCGCAACACGTAGAGCCCAACCGACGAGTCTACTAAGTTTCATAACGCTGAAACAAGCTATTTTCAGTAAGTGGCAACCAATACCAGATTTCTACCTCAATATACTCACCCCGGTCACTCCATCCAATCTAGCCATTCACTACGTAAACATCGGTTGTCGAGAACCTCTATTCGATGGAATATCGGCCCACACGCATACTCCACGTCCTAAACGTACAACAGAAGTGAACGCACTGCAGCACAGTTAAACACGGACTTTTCAATTTCAGTGAAATATCAGGCCCCGACGCCCACAAGTGCCCTTCAGTCCAGCGTTAGGCTTACCGCGCCTTGGATATAGCGCTGTTATTGGCCTCCACTCTCGAGCTACCATCGTTGAACACGCAGCTATCAGAGGGTAGGTGAAAACGTGCCCATGATGTCCCTCTCGCATCTCATATCAATTACGTGCCGCAATCCAGTTGCATAGTTCTCGTCCGAGTGCCTCGTCAGTGTCCACCAGTGACGTTCTCTGCGTCTTTTGCAAGTTGCAAAGCACATGCCTGAACCCGATGAACAACCGATTCTCGACAGTCTATCTAGTTGCCGTTGTGCATGGTCCGCAGACTCGAACAGGCACACGACGTCGTCTGCGTAATCTAGTCGCATAGCTCCTCCATCTTCCCAGTCTACGACTCCTACATCCCGGAGACCTTCAAAAGCATCGTCCAATCACTCGTCCCTGACAAGTTGAACAAGATGAAGAGATGGGACCCCCTTGGTCGAACGCCGCTAGCGTTTCGAATGAAACGTGACAGTTCACCGTATACCCTAACCGCCGAACCATAGGTATGCGAGTACATATGCTCGCAACAGGTTCACAAACTTCGTTGGCATACCTTCGGGGGAGGCACTGGGTAGTGCTGGTGATTCACGGAGTCGAAAGCACCTTTCAAGTCGACGGAGACTAACGATCGTAGGGCGCCGGTTGCGTGTGGCCTGTTTCGAGTATTTGGCAAGATTGAATATCCTGGTCGATGCAACTCCGCTGGACGAAATCCGGCTGTTCTGTATTGGCGATATTCTCTCGCGAATCGAAACTGTCAAAACGGCGCAGCCATTATCGAAGCCAACATCTTAGTAAAGTAATCTGGATTAACTAATCATGATGATTGCTACCAGTCATCGTGTGCCCTTCTTGAAGATGGGCAACAATCATGACTCGCCCCACGATAACGGAATACGTACTCGTTGAAATATCAAAGGCAAGGAGGTAAATAGATTTTCCCCAAAAAGCTTCTCATCACCAATCTGCAAAAAGAATTGCACAGGAAAGGGCATCGTCGGAGCAACGGGTTACTATCCCACTAACTATCCAGAGCCGAATATTCGATTGTAATTTCACTTCGTTGGGGATCAAGTGACACTCCCAGGATAAAACTGCAGAGATATACTACATACGTTGCGTGTGGGCCACTAAAAATGAATATACTGCCAACGGTCCAGCTTTGTTGTTTTACATGGATGAGCTCCTCTATTCCTCTCGCACATTCTACTTCACTACGAAGTTCGCCGCCACCGCTGTCCCCATAATAGATCAATATATATGAGAATAACTACTTGATCGGACGCCATTTGCATCTCTTCGGCTAGCTTCAACCTCCCCAGTTTTTCGTGGCTTATGGTCAACTAAGCTGACTCGTCCGACGCAATCTATTCACTGCTTTGGGAGTTAGGGAGCTGCCGTTTTTGCTCCATTAGAACCCAGCGACGCCTTGTGAGATCAGTGTCTTTGATGACGCTAGATATAAGACCACGGCGAAATCCTGCTGTCAAGCATGTAGCCTCGCTTAATTTGATTCCACTGCTCGTCTACATTGTTGCTTTCGTCGCAGTTCTTAGTTCTCGGACAGTTTCCTGTTCGTAGCTGGTTTTGGAACCAGCCCGATCGAACGAACGTTTCAGGCGCCAATCGGATTCTGTGGCTTCGTCGAAAGGCCACGTGAGCGCAGAAAAATCGCATTAAAACTAACGCATGGTCCGATTCGACGTACGTGTTCAGTAATGATCTACAGTTCTGGAGAACCGGCGCCAACGTGCTAACTGCGATATGTCAATTTCTGACTCCGTGTACTTGTCGAGGTTAAGAACTTCCCCCTCCCCAAAAAAAACGTCGCTGTGCACGCGAACTGTGTGGAAATTCGTACTGATAGGAATAAATGATTTATACTCGCAAGAATTGGAGAAGCCTTTTTCCCCCGTTTGTCTGTTCGCTGTGCAGGCAAGCGCATCGCCCCACCTAAACAGGACCCCGATGCACTCAGTTTGCCAAACTTTGTGGCATTAAGTCACCTGCTACCACTACAATGTCAGAGCGTTTGCCTCCTTCCGAACAAGAGTGGACGAGATCGAATCAGAATGATTGAAAACACGTGCGTTTGTACAGTTAGACTGTGTTCCGTGTGTTGGCTGCAGCCGTATCGTATCTTTTCCCGCTTGTGCAGGTCCCGTTGGATATTCACTCTTTTTATATAAACGTGTAACTCTGGGGAACGGCAGCGGTCAGTGAGGCTTGCCTTGCTGTTTAACGCTGAACGATGATGATGATGATGATGATGATGATGATGATGATGATGATGATGATAGGTTCCAGAATGCATCGGGGATGGGCCGTATGTTTCTAGTGACTCACACCAAAATCGAAATAGTCCCTATCTATGACTCCTCTGGCATATTGCTACTGTCATCCTTAGGCACTTCGGTTTGGGAGAAACCCAGCAGTTGATTGTGCACTTATCTGTTCGAGTGATTCATAAGGTTGCTTCAACGCAAACTTTTTAAAGGCCTTTGTTTCTATCTCTTCGTTAGACCATCATCAATTTTAACTCCACGTTTACTCTGGGTTTATTTGTTCATATTTCCCAAGTCGACCCATCTGACAGCAGGACTTTCGTCCGATTCGTAGAAAACTGATTTCCAGAATTTGGTCTACCTCAGAAACCTGCAGTTTCGATCCTTTTTATTCTATTAAACCTACGGTTTGGCATTTGCGCCTACATGATTGTCTTGTCATAGCGCCCACCCGGGTTCTTGGGGTTTCTTTCCACCCCATACAAATATCTACCAGAATTGTAAGTTGATATGCAGCTACAAAAAATTCCAATGACCTACTCGGTGGTACTTTATTACCGGTCAAGTTAGAGACAAACAAGCCAAATAGCAAATATTCTCAAAATGAATTTCACCACTCTTTCTTCACCTGTTGCCCTAACCACCTATTCGAATCTGTTATGTAAGAACAGCTCTATGTTATTATCCGGTAGAAATACCAATTTTCGCCATGGAACAAACCTTTGCCGCAGTTTTTCTCGTTAGGCTGAGTTACGCAGCATATCCTAGTTCGGTTTTCTCGATCACGCTGTTCTCCATATTCATTCATTTCTAATTATCTATAAACTGTCTCACCAGACAGAGTGGGCATTCGTAAAAAGTAATGGGCGTAGACAAACAATTCCGTTCGGCGATGGACATTTGAATCAAAATACTCCTCTTCGGACTCCGTCATTCCTGACGTTTTGTTGCCATTATACCCGTGCAAGTGGTTTTAGATACCGGCGATCGAAAATGGTCAGCCCATTAGGGTCTTCTTCCAGAACTAACCAGGTGTCACATCCGTAAAGTGTCGACTATTGACATTTCTCTATCTTGAAATCAGCTCTTCAGAGTCCCGATGTGGAATGCGACATAATGTATTGTACGCAAAAGTCTATACAGTACAATACAATCCTATTTCTAGATCGTTATCGCCTGTTCCCGTTATCCCAAGTGAAAAACAACCAGAGTCGACCGACAAATAAAGATTCTCATTTATAAAACAAACTCGTCAAATCTATTGGTTGCTTTGCTTGCATTGTTGCGCCCTTGTGACTGACACCATTCTATCCGCTGTCTGGGTCGGGCTTTGATTGGTCAATCCGGTTCGATGCATTTCACGTGATTCAGTTTATGGCGTTTTTTTTCCAACCTGGACCTATCATCCTGATTGGTTGACCCAGTTCACGATACGGCCCTCTTTTTGCCTTTGAATCACGCCATGCTTGCGTATTGACCGCAATTTGCCCGCCACGGTCCAACGCCTTGCAAGTACCAGTAATCAGTGAAACAGCTGTTAGACTCTGGCGAAATACCAATTGCAATACCACCACCCCTCATATAAAGTAGCACTAAAATAACTGCAACACTGTAGGTTTTATTTTAAACGGAAAGCCTGGAGTTGCAACGGCGCCATATGTGCTTTAAATTGGCGAAGGCCCGGTGAGCCAAAGATGTTCAGCAAGAACTCGTCCCCAAGCTTCCGGCCAGCAACAATCCAACTTCTCGAGTATACAAAGCTGTTCACTATTTCCAAACTTTCTCCACGCAGAGCGAGTGTAGGAAGATCTCCTTCCCAGTCACTGAAAAGCATTTCGCACTTGGACGGAGCAAAGCGTATGCCATACAGGTGGCCCCGGCGTCCAAGTGGCTTAAATCAGCTTGGACAACTTGTGGGTAGTCTCCCAACAGGCGAGGTCGCCATTATGATCAAAGTCAGCGTCTCTGGGACTCGATAAAAGCTCCATACCGCAGTTGGCAAAAACCGTCGAGGGATCTGCGAAGATCGTCCATTGCGAAATGAAAAAGGGAGATAGGTTATCGTTACCGAAAAGCGTTGGAAACAGTAAAGGACGGAGTTCTTCATACCCTCTTTCTGTGCCCGAGGTCTGCTAGCATAAAACACAGAAAGGAAACGTACTTCTCGAGCATTCCATTTCCAAGCAAACCGGTGCGCAGGGCTGACCTGTCGAGGAAATCAAAAACGGCCCTGATATTCGGAAGTAAGACAATAGTTGGCACTTGGTAAACGTGATAGTGTTCAGGCATAAGACGGAGTGCAGCCACGGCCAGGGCGAAACGCAGCTCGTTCGTTGCAGCATTGAAGTTCCTGAAAAAGAGAAAGTCTATGGACGTCGAGAGTTTAGAAGTGACGGAGATCAGACTGAATTCTCGGTGACTGAAACACATAATGGCAACCTTTTCTTTGAATAAAAACGAGCGTCGATTCACTCCAAAATGCGGAGACTTTTTTCTTGTCTATTTTTTGAGAACAAGGAGAGCAGAAGGGATAGCGTCTGTCCCGAATGCTTCGTGTCGCTTGATTTCCCCATCGAATTTCTGATTCTGTCGACGGACCATCTGATACTAGCCATAGAGAGGATGTAGAGGTACTGGATGAAGTAGAAGCCAGTAACCAGTCAAATCAGGAGTGCAAGTGTAGTGCTCATCGATCCAGTCTACACGGCAGGTTGGTTGCTGATATTCCATTAGCTCCGTGAAACATCCCACTGACCCCTGATCTTCGTGGTCCAGTGGATTTAGTCGGCTGAAAGAGCTTTCTGTAGGTGCCAGAAGCGGAAGTTGCTTCTATTTCGATGGCACGTTCTGACCAATGGGCCTCACAATCAGCGACGACGAGCTCGGAGAAATTCAACTCCCATGTAAGTAAAGGACCACAAATAACCGTGCCAGGCTTTGGCAAGGCTTCTTTCAGGTGTCCACAGTGTCTGTCAATATCTGATGGAGTGGGAGTTTCCAATGTTTTAGGGGAAACAGCCTTATAAGCTTCTTGCGCTAAGGGGTGATTGTTGGTATTTGCATGAGGATGGCTGAGGCGCTTAGAACCCTCAAATCCAAAGATTAATGCATGGTCGGAGTCCAGATAGGCTGACCCATAAGAGCGACGACTATACCACGCAGCTGCGCCTTCAATAGGCGATCGGTAAGTGATCAGTCTCAAACATTTCCTGTGAATGGACGGGGGGGTGTCACGTGGCGAACGTTTGTGCTTCTTTAAAAAACGTTGGTGACCAGCGGGGTGTCAGAAGTCAGCCCCCATCGTCCGAGCGTTAGGATGCGAGGCCAACATCGCCGCTTAGGTGACGTTCGCTCTTCATCAGGCGACCCAAGCGCACATTATGGTCCTGGGCGTGGATGACGATATTCGACAGGTGAATTATCTTCGAGAGCATATCAAGCTGCTGGTAGAACAGATCTTTGCCTGTATCCGGACTGCAGCGTGTCGAGGCGTAGGAGAAAAGTGACTACTGGTCTCACTATCTAGTCACCCTACATGAACCTCGGAGCCGCAATACGCAGTAACGGGAATCAAGTTCGACATAATCACCTACGTTTCGCAGCGAGAAGCAATTCCAACACAAGCCCCACCGGTTGCATCGGCATTCAGGCGCTTGGTAACCGTAAGTGAAACTTGGTATTGAAGTTAGATGAGGATACCAGCCTGGCAGTGAAGCTTTTGTTTGTATTGCCGATTCTGACAGGCATCAGATGTCGACTGAGAGCGACTCAAATGCCCAAGCTAAGCCATCTCGCAGTTTTGTTTGCATAAACGTGCGTATGTTAAAGCTAACCAGCTTGAATCGCATGCGGGGCTGGAGAAAAATGTGCTGCGATTCGACTTACTTTCATGATCGTAGAGAGGACGGTTCTATTGGGGAACAGATCACAACCGATGCCGAGATAAGAGCATTTCCGTAATTAAATATCGTAATAACCAGACAAAACGACTGGGAAGGGAGAAAGGCATTGTAAGTTGCGGGTGTAGCGAAGAGTGAGCACGTGATTTTATAATGGGGGAACAACGCAAAAAAATCGTGAGAGAAGAGCAGGTTTGTGTATGCGCGCAATACTGCTAGACCAGCTAGGCCAAAATAGGCGGTTTTCTTAGGGGTCCACAAACAGGAGCCATTAGAATTCCACAGTCTAACCTGCAAGGCCACAGGACGTAAAGGGAAGTCCGATAACTGAGTGATAAGTTTTTACGGCTTTCGGATGACGTCAGACATCTCGCCACAATTGCCGATGAACAGATGTACTTATCGTATGGTGCCTGTGGTCGGTTTGGAATCAGGGTTTAACCATTTCTCTAGACTGATTATCAAGGATCAGTCAACAGGCGGAGAGCGCCTGGCATTTGCTTTCGTCCTCTCACGTGAGAATGATTTCACCATAAGAAGACAGTCAGTAGCACTCCCTCAGCAGAAGCTATTCGAGACACACGATCACTTGGGAGCATTTCGAGAGGCGGTCAGGACGAGAAGCAACCCCGGAATAGGAGACACTGACCCCGACCATACTGCGGCATCAGTTGGATGTGGCACATTTGTGGTCGAACCTGGGTACACCATCAGCAAGGACTCACCGTTCTGTGGAGATAATAAGGCGCTTACAGTTCACTGCCGAAGACTTTATTTGTTGTGTGCAGATAGCCAAAAGATATCTGTCCTGTACAAGCAGCAGGCACCTCCGAAAAACTGGATCTCATATCGTACAAAAGACCGCTAGTCGCGCCTCGGAATTTTGCGGTAACAAAATAGCATGATCCTGCAACAACTTAAACGAAATAGCAATGCGTTTTGCGATTCAAATTACATCCTCGAATAAAACCACGCATTTCCGAGTATTCTGATTTATATGAAAATTCTGGCAAGCAGATTGCACAAAAAAAAACTGGAAGTGGGACATGCACTAGTTTACCATGTATCTGTCCACCACAAACAAAGTTAATACGCGACCAAGCTGAATAGAGCAAATCCTAGTAGAATGCGAAGTGCAATTATCCAAATATCTTGTAGTCTGAGAATACGTTAATTTTAATTAACTCCAGTTATCTGCAGTGAAACAGCTAGACAGTGGACATCGAAACCACCTGACATTGCGAAAGCTCGTAAAGCTGTTTCACAGTGCATATGATAAAAATATTATCTTAATCTAGTCTAGTTCGAATCTTACATCCGCCAGACAGCTCGGTGTTCAACGAGAAGTTGCTGTCGCATCGATTATTACCACTTTGGACAAATGAGGACTTCACTGCATTCTTTGACATCCCAAGTTTCTCGGTCACGGTTGAAGGTAATTTGGCGACATTCGGGTTAGCGTAGATAACCTTACTGAGAACTGGTTTTACAAGCCAATGAAACCGGATGCTAGAGCAAATAGATATTGAACAATCTGCTACCATGCTTGTTTGCCTTGTGGTGCTGTGAACCGTAACAGTGGTCTCCATTACCGTTGTTTTAACTTCGTGGGTGAGTGGACACGTGAAGCATCAAACATCAGAGCCATTTGTATGACTTGCAGCGTGTCAGTTCATACCTGATGATAGCACAGTACATTCCACGGTTGACACTTGTGTAATTCTCTAGCGTTTAGATATGGCGCACTGTCAGACTCATTCACTAAGGCCACACAGCTTTTGTGGTCAATGAAAATGCGTCACGAGTAAGAATGGCTAGGACGGTGCACACGCACAGCATTAGGCTTGCTTGCATAGTCACCATCATCGTTCAGCGTTAAACAGCAAGGCAAGCCTCACTGACCGCTGCCTTCCCCCAGAGTTACACGTTTATATTCACTTTTTATAAAAAACTCTGGGGAAAGGCAGCGGTCAGTGAGGCTTGCCTTGCTGTTTAACGCTGAACGATGATGGTGACTATGCAAGCAAGCCTAATGCTGTGCGTGTGTACCGTCCTAGCCATTCCTACTCATGTGACCCGTTTGCGATAACAGTTGATCGATCAAACAGCTGGGTCCACCAAAATAAAGTGAGACACGGGTTCATACTGCGAAATCCTTTACGATCATAGGGCTCATTGCCGGCGTCTAAGCCCATGAAAAATGAATGAATGAGATATAGTAGAGGTACTTGTGTAATTTACCGACGATCTTTACTTTCTTTGACGGCAGCGACCTGGGTTACCCAAGAAATGGCGGTACGTATGCAACTTGTCACTAGCTCATGATAGCTCATGAGAAGCCAGTCCCATCCACGGACGTTATTTTGCGAGTTTGGTATATTTTCACATGTTCGATCGCTCTTGAAACTCCAGGCCCTTGGCCTTGATGACCTTCTACCAGGTTGAAGACCATTTCTAAAATGATCCACTGGGAGGTGTGAAATGATTCTCACGGCCACGGACAATATATCCCAAGGATCGGTTTCTGCTGTTATTGCTCTCGGTGTGCATCGTTGACCTGCCGTCAGTTATATACTCCCTCTGTAGAATCTATGCACAACCCAAAACATGGCAAACTAACCAATGAGGAATAGACAGAAGACCTCTCGGAAGCACTTGGACGAAGTGGCACATTAGTCGGACACCTGTCCCACAGCGGTTAATTGACAAATATGTAAAAATATGTATGGGCAGACCATATACCCATGAACGTGGGTAGTCGTGTCGTGCTAGGCGTGCCTATCCGGGCATGCCTGCGAAAAAGATCTGGAATTACTCACTTCGTTCCTGAATACAAGAGTCCACTTGAAAGTGGTATGTTCAGTTTCCGTGACCAAACATTCGTTAGGCACCCCCTTCAAGTCTTCGTTGAATTGTGGTCCTCATCCACTAGTTTGCTCGGAATGTTTTGGGCCCGTTCCTTCTCTTCTTACGGGTGCGGAGATTGAAGAATTGGATTACGTGCCTGCAGCTGTAGAGATGTCGTCTCCAAACCATAGGGCACCTAGAGGAGCGTACTGCGTACAGTAGCAATCGTGTTGCTATCTTCTATCGAATCAGAATGATTGAAAAAGTATGTCTTTACAGTTAGACTATGTTCCGTGTGTTGGCTACAGCAGTGTTTTCTTTTCCCACCTGTGTAGGTCCACTCCCTTTTCCCTCTGGATATTTACTCTTTTTATAGGAACAGCAGCGGTGAGTGAGGCTTGCTTTGCTGTTTAACGGTGCCTACTTTACTGGGAACTGCTGCATGGTGGGGAAAATTCGACTCAATGTGTCCTGATCGCGGCTGCTTATGCTTGGCAGTTCGTAGCATTACCCTGGCAGTAAGGATTCACTTCATCATCAACTGCAGAGCCGCACATCATAGGTGGGTCAAATCACTTTTTCCTCGAAAAAGGTGTCTAGTCAAGCCTATAGCTAAAGAGCAAAAAACACCCAGTCGCATGCTTAGCATCAAACCCTATCCGTCGAATCTAAAAACCATTTTTCAATTAATTTCGACTGTTTGCTGACAGTTCAGAATGTGAGAAATCCAGAAGACATTGCTGACTTTGAATCACATTTGTCGGGCTGTTATCGAAATAGGGGAAGCATTACTGGCCGACAACTTTCCGAAATACGACCTGTTTAAGAGACATACGGGTTTAGGATGGAGTATGAAACATTGGACAGCGTTCTTTCGTAAGGAGAACCAATGTAACAAGCAAATTATAAGCTGCCATATTGGATTTGGTTGTGTAAGTGCAGGTGCTGGCTGATACGCTTACTAAGATTGCCCTTGACCTGCTTGTTCCAGACTAGGACGCGTGTGAATCGCATTAAATAGCATTGCCCCATGTGCATTTAAGTTTAAACTCGTTGAATTTGGGTACCAGGTGTGATTCCGCAAAACGATTCCTACATCGGTTTGCGCAACCAAACTTTCGGAAACAAAGAATCCCTGTAGACGGCCGGTAAGTTGCAGAATGAAGGCTTAACATTCGCGAGTAAACACATGCAACGGCTCTTCCGTTTTGTCTCCATTCTACCCCTAACTGTCTGTGCTGCGAATGGGACATTTCTGGTGGCAGATTTCTTGCAAAATAATTTTGCCAAATCGAATAAATTAGTGTCGCATATACAGAGAGTCAGGACTGCATCTGCCAAGTTGAGAAATCTTCACCGCAACCGCATCTGATTACCGACCAAAAGTGGAAGAACACCGTAGCAGTAAGATCGGCCCGACTACATGGTCCAGAAAAATGGTCGTTGCAGACAGAAGCGATGCGAAAACTGTCTATGTTCGAACATCGGCATACGTATAAAATCCCTACGAAATGGCATTTTTATCGGCAACGCAGAGATAAAACGCATAGCATTGGGTCCCAGAGTTCAGTCGAGCGGACGGTAAATGAGTTTGATGTCAGGATGATTGTGACACGCAATACACATGTCCGCAGATTAACTTTCCCAGCTTGCACCGTTATTCGAAGATGATAGCTGGTGGATGAATCCAGGTGGACAGTAAAAAACGCCACGAAAAATTTGAAAACCTTAACAGTTGAGTTTTCTTGGGTAGAGTTAGATTACTGGGTCGGGGTCCAAAAGATACGCACTAGTCAGAGACTTAAGTTGATAAAGCTAAATACGTCTCATGCCCTTGAAATATTTCCGTTCGTCGCCCCGGCTTATGATTCAGGAAACTTCTTTCACTGCTGTTCGACTTCTATGATATGCTTCAAGCAAGAATGTGGTGGAAGGAGCATGTCCCACTGCCGCTATTGTCGACAAAATGAGGAAAGGGAATCGGTATACATGATCTGCGGCACAGACCACACAAAGTCTCCTTAGGTCAGGTTTAGTAACGAGCTGGAAGAGAGCGCGTTGACATCTACCACCAAAGTGGTCGACGGATTTGGGGTTAGAGCCGCTGATATTTTCGGTGACAGACGCCTAATCCACTTGATCACCGCCGATGCGAAGAATCAACTAAAGTCAGGAGTGTAAATTGTGCAAAGTCAAGGGTTGTACAAATTGAAGTTGAGTTGAACACGGTGATACTGTCGGCAAGGAACGGTTTACTTTTATAAATCAGTCTTGGAGAAAACTCCACTCAGGGAAAAACAAGGAGTTAACGTTTGGCATGAAAAAACTAACTAGCACATGGACCCACTAACCTGCCTGCCCTAAATGTCAAACTGCCAACCAACGCAGTCAACTTCATGACGCGTCATGACGCGAAAATGACTGAAATATTAAGATTCCTCCATAACTTGGTAAAAATAATGATAGACGCTTATCACTAGTTTCGGGAATTTAGCGCTTATCATACCGCATCACGGAAAGGCAAAACAAAAAACCAAGAATCCGGAGAGGTTTCCAGCTAAGTGAACCTGAATACAATCGAGATTAGCTTTACGATTCTGGATCTTCAGAGATAATCGGCAAAAATGGGTTAGGGAAAGGCAATAGGGCTTCATTCAAGAGCAAACACCTGCAATGCCAATTGCGCTTCATTTGTACACTGAATGGTCATCTTGGGGCAATCCGTCCTACACCAAGAAATTTGTTTCTGAAGAGGCGGTAAGCCACGATAAGTTCACATAACTGAGGTGAATGAGTCGCAACATGAGCAATCTGCAGACCAATTTGAGAACTGAAAGAAGTACAGAGGGCGGATTTGAGGGTAGTTGGTAGCGTTTGGTCAGAAGCAACAGGCACGCGGAGAATAAATGCGTAAAACGGTTAAATCGAAGCAGTACGCGCGGAAAACGGAGTGACCGTGTAAAAACTAGTGTACCCATGGTTTACAACTCATTCACATAACTGCGGCGCCAATAGCAGTAGCACTAGGAAGCGAGCGGCTGTCTTGATTGTGGTCACGTGACTGTGGCGACCGAAAACTCGGTGATTTGGAGTTAGACTCTCCATTCATGTAAGGCTCCGAGGGTGCCTTGAGACCAGAAGGATCATTTGCCGGCCCTTTCTTTCGATCAGTTCCGTTTTCGCGAGGATCTGAGGAAAATAGAAAAGTGAAAGTTGTATTCGGGAGACGGAACTGCCACAAGTACAATTATCAGGAGTAAAATCGCAATCAACTGGAGACACTTAATGGATCATCATGAAACGGTTCCATCCCCATAACCGCCTCAACTTCATTTATTCTCGATCTGAAAGGCACCGTCGAATCAGTCGACCGGACTGCGTTACTCAGCGCTCAACAGCAGCCGTGTGCCAGGAAAGTTCCCGAATCTGTTTTAAGATTTGTACTCGCATACCTGTGGTCATGTCAGGATATAAGGTGACTTACTAAGTTCGTTCGGAACCACTATCGATGACACATTTGATCACTCTTGCTTAACTTCGTCCTGGTGGAAGCAATAGATGATTTGGGAGATCCTCAAGATGCAGACCACAAACTCCTAAATGGTAAAAGGCCGCGTGACCTAGATTACGCAAACGATCTCGTTTGCCTGTTCGAATCTACGGGACAAGCGGAACGTGTAGTAGACAAACTCTAGAGAGCTATTCTCCCATTTTCAAAGTGCAATCGTCTCATCTACCTCAACAATTGCTTGACGAACGATGGAATTTGAGGTGTGTACATGTACATTCAAAGCTGAGGCGGCTTACGCTAGACTAAAACACACGTGGCGCTGCGCATATTTCACCAAAAGTGGAAGATTATGTGCACAGTGCTTCGGTGCCCTGGGTTCTGTTGTGCGGCTGCGAAACACGGAGTTTGGACGTTGAGGACGGCTACTGCTTGGGAGATTTTGATCACTGACGTATACATAATATCGCCCGGATTTCATAGAATGACCAAGTAATGCATAGGTTAGAAATCTAGTATAGCGGGCCGATTTAAAGAATTTTCGACGACAGGCAGCCTTATGGAATTCGTTGGTTGAGTCGTGTTGCTCATGACGGGCATTCGTCTACCGCACCGTGCACTATTTTTCAACCCTCTCACGGAGTGGAAAGTTACGTGGAGGTCAATAGATGATATAAAATTGTGGAATGGGAAAATATATAATAAAAAAATTTGAGTAAAGGAGACCTATCATATCCTTGTGGTTTGGAAGGGGAAGATCCTCCAGACCAAACGAGTAGTGGCAGTTAATCCGGAATATGATCATGTCTTAATTTTCCGGCGGATCGGAACGATTGAAAACAAGAGCAGCTGTAAACTCAGATCGCGCTCCGTACGTTGACCACCCTGGCATTTCCCCCATTTTCAAGACTCCAAAGACCACGTCGCTATCTACTGCGCATATTCATTCTTCAAACTGCAACACGAGGAAGACAGCGAACGATGGGACGTCCTCTTCTGTCATACACGTGACCGCACCAGCAAATGAAGCTTAGTAGATTGGGTTGTTTGGTACCAGTCGCGTGGCGAACACTCGTCCACCATACCGTATCCTATTTTGCGTTCCTTCAAAGAAGCGGTAGTCATGTTGAGGTCGACTGATGACACGGCAACGTGGGATGAGAAAATGCACACCGAACGTACGTAAAGGGGTCTCACGTCTTCGTGGTTGGAAGATCCGAAAGACCCATTTACAAGCTGGCTGGAGACACTGAAGGACATGGCAGTCAACCGCATTGAGACATAGCGCTCTAACACGACAGGTACACGGAGTCAGATTGACCATATCGCAGTTAGCTACCGTTGGCGCCGTTCTGTCCAGAACTGTAGATCATACTGAACCACGTACGTCGAATCGGACCATGCGTTAGTTTTAATGCGATTTTTGCTGCAGCTCAGTGGCCTTCGACGAAGGCCACAAATCCGATTGGCTGCTGAACGTTCGTCCGATTCGGCTGTTCGCAACAGCTACGAACAGAAACTGTCCGAGGAACTAAGAACTGCGACGAGCAACAATGTAGACGAGCAGTGGGATCAAATTAAGCAGGCTATACATTTGACAGCAGATTTCGCCTGTGGTCTTATATCTAGCGTTCATCAAAGACACTGGATCTCACAAGGGTCGCTGGGTCTAATGGAGCAAAAACGGCAGCTCCCTAACTCCAAAGCAGTGAATAAGATGCGTCGACAGTCCCAGCGTTAGTTGACCATAAGCCACGAAAACTGGGAGGTTGAGCTAGCCGAAGAGATGCAATGGCGTCCGATTCAAGTAGTATTCAAAGACTATTTAAGCTTATATGCGACAGCGGTGGGCGGCGAACTTCGGTCAGTGAAGTAATGTGCGAGAGGAATAGAGAGCTCATCCATGGTAAACAACAAAGGCTGGACCGTTGGGCAGAACACTTCAAGGATCAGTTTAGGTGGCCACACGCTAACGTATTTAGTCCAACGTCTGCAGCTGCGAATTCCTGGGAGGTGTCACTTGATCCCCCAACGGAAGTGGAAGTACAATCGAATATTCGGCTTCTGAAGAGGGGAAAAGTAACCGGTCCCGACGACCTTCCTTCAATTCTTTTCAAATTGGGTGAAGAAGCTTTGGTAAAATCACTTACCTCCTTGCCTCATGATATTTGCAACGAGGTACGTATTCCGTTATCGTGGGGCGAGTCACTGATTGTGCCCATCTTCAAGAAGGGCACACGGAGTGACTGTAGCAATCATCATGGGATTAGTTTAATTCCGATATTTACTAAGATGTTGGCTTCGATAATGCTGCGCCGTTTGACATCGATTCGCGAGAGTAATATCCGCAAACAGCAGGCCGGATTTCGTCCAGGTCGAGGTTGCATCGACCAGATATTCAATCTTTGCCAAATACTCGAAACAAGCCACACGCACCGGCGCCCTACGATCGTAGTCTTCCTCGACTTGAAAGGTGCTTTCGACTCCGTGAATCGACCAGCACTACCCAGTGCTCTCCACCGGAAGGGTATGCCAACGAAGTTTGTGAACCTGTTGCGAGCATTGTACTCGCATACCTATGGTCGCGTTAGGGTATACGGTGAACTGTCACGTTCATTCGAAACGACTAGCGGCGTTCGACAAGGGTGTCCCATCTCTTCATTCTTGTTCAACTTTGTCATGGACGAGGTGATGGANTGAGCAACATTCGTGAACCGCAGGCCAGATTTAATCTAGGTCGAGGTTGAATCGACCAAATATTCACTCCTCGGTGGTTACTCGAAACGCGCCACACACAGCGGCGCCCTACGATGGTAGTCTTTCTGGACTTGAAAGGCGCGTTCGACTCAGTGGATCGGACAGTGCAATTCCGTGCTCTCTCCACCGGAAGGGTATGCCAGTGAATTTCGTGAACCTGTTGCGAGCATTTTCCTTGCATACTTGTAGTCGCGTTAGGGTATGCGGTGAACTATCATGTTCGTTCCGAACGACTAGTGGCGTTCGACGAGTATGTCCCTTCTCATTCTTGATCAACTCTCTCATGGACTAGGTGATGGAGGATGCTTTTGGAGTTCTCCGTGATGTATTAGTCGAACTGGGAAGTGTAGGGAAGCTATGCGACCTAGTTTACGCAGACGACGTCGTGTGCCTTTTTGAATCTGCGGACCAAGCACAACGGACACTGGATAGACTGTCGAGATCGGTTGCTCGGTTTGGCATGTGGTTTGCACCTTCAAAGTTCCGAGTGCTGTAACAGGACTGGATGGCAGCAGCGCCGAACTTGATACTGAATGGAGAAAATCTAACGAGTGTGGACCGTTTCACCTACCTTGGTAGCTGCGTGTCGAACGATGTTAGCTAGGGAGTGTAGGTAAACACGCGGTTGCGGAACGGGGAGTATGCGTGTGGGCGATGTTCGTCGGTTGGAGGTTTTCGACAACCGATGTTTACGTAGTATGGCTAGGATTGGATGGAGTGACCGGGTGAGCAATATTGAGATTAGGAATCTGGTATTGGGTGCCAATTCCGAGAATAGCTTGTTTCAGCGATCGTGCTGTCATGTTCTATCGAATCAGAATGATTGAAAACACGTGCGTTTGTACAGCTAGACCGTTTCGTGTGTTGCCTGCAGCAGCATCTCATCTGTTTCCGCCTGTGTAGGTCCATTCCCTGTTCCCGTCGGATATTCACTCTTTTTATATAAACGTGTAACTCTGGGGAAAGGCAGCGGCCAGTGAGGCTTGCCTTGCTGTTTAACGCTGAAAGATGATGATGATCATGATGGTGATCATGATATGCAGAATCCGTCAGTATGAAATTCTCAAGAGCTAATTTCACAGAAGCGTACTGCCTGATTCTCCGTATTCCGAAAAGCAGAAAAAACGAAAGAACATTCAAGCGCCAGCGAAGCCCACACGTTTAGTCACCCTGTCACTAATACATCAGCACTAATCATTATTAACTAATGAAACAGGCCGCATTGGCCGCTTTCTTTATCCCGGAGTCGGATGTTGAGATGAAAAGAATAGACGGGCAAAATGGAGGTGGAATGAGGACAACCAAGGATTCGCAGTTGTTGTTGTTATCAGAATAACATTAGTGGGTGATAGGCTAAACTGGTTCTTGGAGTGCTCAGCCCGACAGTCTAGTATTTGCGATCTACCATAAACATGCTCTTCACTTCCGTCGCACATAATTTCACCAACCGAGGTTCGCTCCTCAGTATCGCCTATAAGATCAGACAATTTGATTGTTACCTGAAGCAGTTACTAACATTTCTTCGGGTACATTAACTAGACAGCTTTTAGGGTCATTTCAAAGCTCATCGTTATTTAACACTGTAGATATCGTTGTTTCGTATTCACATCAGTACAATTAGGGAGCTGGCGCTTTTTCTCCGTTAGACCCAACTACTCCTTTCATGGAAAACGGATGTACAACCACGGGCAAGACCTGTGGTTGCGCATATCGCCTGTTTGATTTGATGCCAGTGATCATCAACATTGCTGTTCGTTGGAAATTTCAGCTCGTGCCAAAAATTCTGTTTATAACCGATGCGAACAGCCGAGTCAGACAGGGACTATTCAGCTAAAAAATGGTTTACAACTTGCATCGATGACCATCGAGATGCACAGAAAATGACATTAAAACAAATACACGGTCCACTTAGGCAAGACGCAAGCCGCAGTTTTCCAACGACCCCGCGACACCCTCAGCTGACTGTAGTGTCATCAATTTGAGTATCTGTTCCGTGTCATGTTGCTGTGTAACGCGAACCGTATCGGCAACTCATACTACATAAAAAAGAGCGACCGCCTGTGCAGAATTGGATTTGTGCATCTCGGTGATCTGTATGCTGAGCGGGGAAAGCGCAACGCCCATCAGAACAAGTACCTAATGCATTAAGTCCTCCAAATCGTGCATTAAAATCGTCAACTGTTACTGCAGTCTCCAAGCCTTTTGCTCTCACGTACAAGACTGATGAGTTCGTCATTCAAATCGTCTTTCTCTGTACTGTTGCTGAAGTCTGCTGGAGGATATGCCGAGATGACAAATACTGTGCGCGTGACAGTTTCCCTTTGGAAGGAAAAATAACCCCTGGTTTCTGGTGGGATGTATTTCATCTTTGATTGAGGATGAAAGGACCGTTTCGGCCTTCTCGAGTAGGACAATACGCCCACGGCGTCTACCGGCTGTTCGAGCGTTTTCGGTTTCGTCTCCTGGCGCGCACAGGAAATAATTTTAAGAAACATCTTGATGAGGTACTATGCGCATCCAATTGAACTGCATCGGTTGAATACTGAATTCTTGTTTCACTGATACGGTAAATAGTATTTGCCAGCCGGTTCACCGTCGCAAATTTTATTGCATGTGATTGGAACCCTGATTATCTTCCTTCGATTACTTTTGTGATGTTTATCGCTCTCCCAGCAGTGATTCTTCGATAATATTCAAGCATTGCATAGTTGTGTTTATACAACCCAACCCAAATATGAATCACCACAAATGACTAACAACACTCCTCCGAAACATAGGTTATAGGGCGTGTAGCCGAACGATCCTATCTTCATTTTCACCCTTTGTCTCTATTCAAATATTTCGATCCTTCCGCCTCTTGGCTCACCGTATCACCGCGTCAGCAAATGCTCCACTAACTCTGCCCACCACAAAGCTGTACGTTCCTCAAGACACGCGGTACCGCCACAGTACAACGGACTAGGACGATTTCCGTGATTTCTTAGTTTCGTACCCCTGGAACGATTGCCGTATTGTATATGCACTGTATACAGCCGTATTCCATCATATTTTACTATACCGTATTATATTACATGACAGACTTTTGTACCTTAATAAACTCATATTTCAGTCAAAAAACAAAAATAGGTTATTACATATGATAAAGAACTAACATGGTAGCAGATTAACGGCGGTTATACGGCAAAATACGTTCATTTTCAAAATTTTTGACGCGGTTGGCTTTTTTCCGCTCTTAACCAGAATGCATGCTAAATACCGAGCAGTGGAGTCGCGATAAACATCAATATAACTGTGGTTTACTTCAGACGTTCACGCATCCGGTTCCTATCTTTTCACTATTGCTCTTCAGGGCACGAGTCGTTTGCATTCCTCACCATTCCAAACAAGGAAAACAGTTCCAATCGAATTATCCAGCAGAGTGAACAAATCAATACCATATAAATACATATATATATATATATATATATATATATATATATATATATATATATATATATATATATATATATATATATATATATATACAAAGAGGACGATAAACATTGTCTCTATTGGCGGGAAATGAGTGCATGCATGTAGAAAGAGTATTCTGTGTTGGAAGGCCTCCGGTTCACTCACTGAGATGCTGTTTAATATATTGTATTTTATAGTGCAATAAAAAGACGTCGACATCCCTTCGTGGCCGCATTAATGATGCGTCACGAGGTATCAGCTCGCAGATCTTGGGGTGGGAATTCATACAGGTGCCGACGTACCCGAAACGCAATGGACAATAGTGGGAAGCATCCTGTCATTCGGACACTTGGGCGATATTGCACTCTGACGAGTAGACCAAGGCAAGCCATAAGACGCATACACTGGCCAAACATCCCGATTTACTTTGCATTAGTTTTGTCGATGACAAGTTATGAGTAGCGCTTGACTGTACCACCAGGTTTCAGGCAATCGAACACTCTGGACCTTATTCTTACATTTCATTTCCTAACCATTTTCAAATATCACTCACAATCCTTGCAGCCTGTCGCTTGTTTGAAAAAGTGCATACCGCCGATGGGGCGGCTCACCCAAACAAACACTCCGTAATCGTTTTGTGCAACTTAGGAACAAACTGCCCGCTCACCATACGGAAGGCTAGACATCGCTCGGTATGCCACGAAACTGAAGCACTAGTCTCATTCACACCGGAAGCCGATCTTACAAAAGCGAAATCTCGCGATTTTCTCGACCGCAATCCCTCTGGCTCCCTGGCTTGCTATCCAGTTAACAATACCAAGGGTTTTGTCTCCCGATGTGACTCAAACTCCAGTCTCTCTGTCAGTCCTACTTCCCCACATTCCTCGCATTTCCAGCCACGCTTGTCTTCCTCTTATCACTATCAGAGAGATTCACCACGTTCCTCCGCATCTAAAAGTTTTTAAATCTCCCAATCCGAACATTATTCCATCTACCGTTCTAAATAGGTGCTCTGAAGTTATCCCCTATACCACCCAGTTTTTTTTCTTAATCAAAGGGCTACTCCACTCCATGGAGGAACGCAATTATTTCTATTCGAAAACAAGCAGATTATTTTGACTCTAACAACTAGTGCCCGATCACCTTTACACAAGATTTATAAAACCGTTATCGTCGACCAATTGCGTCTTTCTTGAACGCGAAGGTTTGTTGAGTGACCGCCAACATGAATTCTGTATCTGAAGGAATCCTACTGCACTGACAGCGGGCATTAAGGAACTGTTTATCTTAGGATAAGCGCCGGAAACAGAAAGGGCTGTAATGAGGTTCCTGTGGCAGAAACATGACCATCTGGATGACAACTTGAACGAATATTAAATGATGTACTCACCCTTGAGGCGACACCACTTCTCTTCTGTGAAAATTTTGCTCTACACCGAATCGCAGTTATTTCGGGGTACCGGCACCGAAAATTTTACTAGTGCTAAGTGACAATTTTTACGTCAACGAGTACCACATTTCAGGAAATGGTGTTCGTCGTACCACAAGTGTTGTTCTCGGAAATGCGAGTTTTAATTGCGAGAGTAGATGTGCAGTCTTAAAGACGTGTTCGATGTTCTTCCTGAATCTAAATAGGCTCTCTCTACCTCAGGAATCGGCAAGCAAACACCAACACAGAAAACTCAATTGGGAATTGAACTCTCAGTTCACCCGCAACATTGAATAAAACCACAGGTGCGAATGGACCACTGTCAATAGTCTCATTACATTTTCCCGACGGGGATTAGCTCCGCCACTTATTTTGCGAGGAAAATGATTCTGCAGCAATTGTATCGATAAACGCAAGATCAGGACACGCTGCCTGGGGAACCAAAGCTAAGACGCGACGATGACTGGTTACGAAGGATGGGAACGCTTAAAATCCCAAAAATCAATTGAAGTGTGCTAATCTGGGACAACGGACTACATGTGTTCTGTAATGCTCCAGAAGTAATCACGTACGCTAAAATTCTTCGCCTCCATGTAGTATCCTGCTTTTCTTCAAGTTAAGGATAGCTCCTCCGAAGATCAGCCATCCCATGACTGGGGTTAAACGCAGCAAGACTTACAGTCTACCACGAATTCAGTGAGTAGGAGTAAACTGAGGTTGATAAACACTTCTGGACCGTTTCCTACATGGTTTAAAACTTCAAACACGAATCGCTTGACAAAAAATCCAAACGTTGTCAATGAAGCCACGCAAGATCTGAAATAAACTCTGCAGACTTGGTCTTCAGATGCATCAAACCATGCAAGGGTTTCAGACGCTAGTTTGAAGGGCCGCCAATTTTAATCATAGATGAGGCAAAGTGGTCAACGCCTTCTCATGAGATGGCAATTCCACCAGGCGTCGAACTAAGGCAGCAATATGAGAATATGTATATAATACTAGAGAATATTCCGGTATAATTAACGTTCTGATATAGATAGAGAACCAGACCAGACCCTGGCTATAGGACTATTGAAAATGACAAATACCAAAAGCAGAAAGGGACATTCGCACTATACAAACCCAAACTTATGAACAGGAGTTGAAAAATGGACCACGCATACCGAACGCTGGTAGCGACGGTTTAAACAGAAGCCAAACTTCTGAATTCACCCAATGAGTTTATTTGCGTTAGTGGGCAAAAGGCCTAAACAAACCACCCCAAAGTGCAAAGCGAGCTGCTAACAAAACTCTGCAGGTCTAAGACTATGGAAGGAGGAGCTGCAGTCAAGCGCGGAGAATGCTGAGGACATCAAAAGTGCTCGGGAGTCGTTAGTAAGCAGTAAGTAGTGTTCCTTCTTAGTACGTCGAAGTAGACTATTTAGGTCGGCTTTCCATGAAGCATTTTGGGAGGCGGGTATTCGGGTCTTCCGAACGGGAAGGATCCACTAAGAGTTGAGCCATGTACCGTCTCGGTGACAAACACGGCTAGTTTGGGTTATCCACCAACAACCTTGGTTCGAAAGACAAAGTGCACTCAGGAAAGGGTGGGCTTTCACGTATTTCATTATTCTAACAAGGTTATCAGCTCCAGTCAAAATCAACGTTGAGGGACATAAATACTACTTTGTCAGGCTCCTGCCTTTTGATCTTCTGGGGATGACGGAATCATTGGTTTGAGAAAAGCCTTCCGTGTAGCATTGTCACTGAAGCGCATAAACCACTACATAACGTCAAGGGACACTCATTGTGAAGGACAACGATTCCAATGGTGAACTCGGGTGAAACATCGACAAAGCAAGAACTCAACTTCCGCTGCTCGCATACAAAGACTGGAAAAGTGAAATGAACTTTTTCAGTGACAAGCGACGCCAGCGAATCACACGATCCACCGAGCCGACAGACCGTGGGTCTACAAAACGCATACTTATGTAAAATTTATCGCACAGTGAAAATCCGGTTAATACAATCCCGGCCCGATTCTCATGCATATACCTTTCGCGAGCACCAGATAATAACCGGAGCATAAAGCTCTCGACAAATTTCGATGGAATACATATCAAACTATGCCTTCAGTGACTTTCACATGAGGATGCATCAACTCTTTTATAAATCGGTACAATCACCGATTCACGCTAGTCTTTAGGAATATATTTCTTGTGCAGTGACTCCAGTTTTGTTAAACCCGATGTTTATACGCCACCATCCATGAAGAAGGACAGAGATAGCCCATCTGGTTCAGTTGAAAATGCCTTCTAAGAAAACCTACCTCCAGGATGACTTTCATCAATGATAGAGGACTTACACCGTTTCATTTGCAGATAAAAATGGTAGGTCTACTATGGATTTGGGCCAATAAAACTGCCCTAAAGAGCTCTAACCAACGGTACGCTGGACACCCCAGAGAGCGAATAAGTTTAGCTGTTTGGATAACCATTACCCTTGTGAAGACGGGGTCTGGTTGTAGTCACCAATCTCATAGCATCATCTGCTCAAAAAGAAAAAATATGGGGAATAACAAAAGATCGATCACAAAACAGTAAACTGAAGGACCATACAGAAAAAGAGATGTTTCAAATGCAAGAATGCCACCGACAACGGCAGTGAGCCATACCATCCAATGCCACCGACAACCGTTTGGTTGGAGTTCTTGGATCGAAGCGCGGTAGTCTAACTACACCGACGCGAGCCAGTCCCGTATTTAACCATGTCATCGACTAGCTACGTCGAACCATCCCCCAACCATTACCTGGCTAGAGAACAAAGTACGAGACAGACGTTCTGTGGACATGTGTAGAATATGTTCCAACGGACTTAACTTATTATGATTCAATGCCTCTTCTAAAGATTGGACACTAAGAACCGGTACCTTAGACCTAACATCACAAAATACGCCTACCATATTCTACAAATACTGGGAAGACAATGGTGCCCAAACACTGAGAATCATTGCATATCTCCTGCACTCGGCGGCTTTGTTTCGGAGCCGTAGACCAATACCGACTTCACTGCTGCCGTGTATTCTCGACCTGTGATCGATAACCGGATGTCACGCCAACGCCAAAAGTGACTCCTCAATTTAGCAAATGCCAACAAGGCCATCTGCATGCGCTAAGACACTTCTTCCGAAATATGACCATCAGATGAAATGCATCTACCCAAAAAACTAAATCTATCTTTTACACCCAGTGCAAAAAGAAGTCTCGATATCGAGCCAAATCAGTCGTGTAACAGCGTTTTACATTTCGAAGATGGAAAACGCATCCCAGACGTAACTCTGCTACCTTCCGGGTGATCGAGAAAAAAATGCAGCTTAATGAGGCCCTTATCCAGTAAAACAACATCGTCTGCATATTCAAAGCAATAAAGATTCCCACTGGAGCAAATATCAATGAGACCATTCTTACACGTGCCCAAGTTCTAAGAACTGTAGTAGAGTGCAAATTTGGTCAAAAAAATCCAGACGGGGACGAAAACCGGTTTGATTTTCATTACTAAACAAACCCCCCCCCTGGTTTTTACGTGATATATCTTTTCTTGAAAATCGAAGCAATCATAAGCTATTATCAGTCCTTAGGAATCTCTTCCCTTACCCAGAGTGATCCCAGGAGTTTTACTAAACATTTTGTTACTATCCTGGAAGGAGGATGGCGATAGACCTTTTGGCTTATCTGTTGTATACCTTTTAGGAAAACCTATTTTCCGCAACACTTTTTTTGCGATAGACGGTTAGTATGCACCTCCATTGGCTCCCTTGTAGGCATAAGTGGGAAGTCCAGTGGGACTGTGAGCCAACTAAACAGCTCTTTACTGTTATGCCCAACGCGCCAGTCGACGATTCTGAGAGTAATTCAGTGTGCCGCCGGGTTCCTTAGTCACCGTTCTTCCGTTCGGCTTCCAAGGACCAGTATTCCTAATCAGTCAGTAAAGGCTGCGACTATTTCGGATAGCCGCAGCTTTCTTCGTTTCCCTATACTTTCCTACCTACCAGTGCTCCCGGTCATTTCTCAAACTTCTGGTTATTTAACGTCTCAGGGCTACATCCGGAGAGACGGATCTGCGAGCATCTAACAGTGAAACTGAAGTTGAGGATATCAATGGCTGGAGGTTTACACCGAATGCCGCTCTGCTCGGAGGTTGTTGTTGAGCGTAAGGCTCCTTTGATCTGCTCCTAGTGTTTCCTATGATCCTGGGCATCTTGTTAAGATGACAACCGCACTGTGAGTTCCGGTTGGAACTGTAGTGCGTATAATCAGCCGTGCTGGCTAAATGTCTTTCGTGCGAATGTGACAAAACTAAAAGCAAACAAAAACGAACCAGTAAATAGTCGGATTCTTTGACCATTTTGCTTATACTTGGCCAGCGTTCAAAATTAACCCACGAAGATGGCCACCATTTTCGATAGTTGCAGACTTCTTTGTTTTCCTACACTTCCTCATCCACCGCTGTTTGTGGTCATTCGCCAGTCTCCTGGGCGGCGAATATCTCAGGGATTTCGGTCTTGTTTTTTATGACATGCTTGAAGCATGAGTGTATTGGAAGGGACAGGCTCTATAACCACTAAGGTGCACCACACGGAAAGGGGGAAAGACAGGCAAATTCGACCACAAACTTTCAGTGGAAGGAAATCATACAGGTTCACATTATGTCAGGTGTGATAACTGGCCGGACAACAGCGACTTGCCGTCAACCACCAAAGTGATCGGCAGATTTGGCGTTCCCCTCACGGAATGGACGAAGCCACGTGAAGATCAGCAGATGACGTAACAATGTGGAACGAGAAAACGCAGTTGTCTCTTTCCGTGATTGGGATCCGAAAGACTAGTCAACTAGCCGGCTGGAGAAATTGAAGGATAAGGAAGCGAACCATGAACAGTGTAGATTGCGTTCTCACTTTCCGTCGAATCAGAATGATTGAAAAATTTATTCGTGTACTTTTATTCTCCCGCTCAAATAGGTCCACTGTCTCCTCACTCTGCATATTTATTCTTCCTATAGCAGTGTCGGCCACAGAAATCGGTGGGGCTTATTCTGCTGCTTAAGACTGAACAATGATTATGACTGTGCAAAGTCACCAGAACGAAAAAACGAAGGCTGATGACGTTCTCACAAAAAGGGAGCTGGAGGCATTTGGGTGAGCGACGCTGCACATCTATCCAAACCACAGAAGAGGTCTATCTTCAGGATCGCTAACCAAATTCTGTGTGGCTCACAAGACAATGGGACAATAAATCAGCACGGAAACGTGACCGCGGGACTCAAGAAAACCCTTAAGATCATGCCAACAATAAAAAGAACAAAAGTAGACGCTTTGCAAAGAACACGACCACCGACTAGAAAAGACAAGAATCCGTGACCGTGAACCAGAGGTTTACACATCATCAACAGACTGACATGGCGGTGTGCAAGACGAAAATCGCACGACTACTACTTGTCTCCGGCTAACAACCGCTCTGGTGCACATCTAATTTTTAAGCAATTATTTTAGCTACGTGAAAACCAACCTCACTATCCACCAACCTCAGGATCAAGCAACTAACAATTGGCTGTTTTAATATGGCGAAATTCGTCCTATAGTTAACTAATGCAGCGGCCATGCAACTCAAAAGTTTGGGATTTTGGCTTTCGGTTAGGGCCGTGAGATATACAGTTTGCATAGTGAAGGAAGATGTCAAAAAAAGATGAATCCTACACCCTCGAAAAACTTACAAAAAACCTTGTAATGACTCCTAATGCCTGCGATGTTTAACAAATAAACTCAAGTCTGAAACAGGGATTACAGTGTGCAGTTTCTATAAGCGGCAATCGTCGTGTCCAGTAACCGAAAAAGATGACAAATGGGAATATGAATTTATCAAAAACAATATTGTTCATGGAAAAAATGTTGAGCCAATGTATCTCGAGAAAGATCGGGTCATTATCACTTTCGTCGACAAAGTCGTTGTTGATCACATCCCTGACGCAGACCTTGGATCGCCTGGTCAACCCCACACTCGAGCAGCCCCAGATACAACTTTTGCCGTCATCAGAGCACATCCGTGACGCACATTCTCCGTCCCAATCAGAGGTTGGACCCAGTAAAATGTGTGATCGCAACGTCAAAAGCTCCCGAAAGCGGTTGAGTGGAATAAGTGTTTTTCACCAAGATGGCTATAGGTTTGAATCCCAACTGTGCCGGTGAAATTGGTGACAGGCAGCAACCCGCTGTCTTCTGGCTTTTTACTAGGCCTGATTCTATGAGACCGTTTGTGGTTCTTAGCCGCCACAAGTTTCAGGTCGTATCTTCCTCCTGCCACTGCAGCGGTTCCTAGTGCCTATGGGGAATGCTCCTTCCGCCAAAAGCATGGGTGCGATGTCATGAAAAACCACTCTTTGAGGCTAACTACGATTACCAAGTTTTGCTGGAATGCCGACTTAAAGACAAGTGCATATTACTATATAGAATCACCACTCTGCACATCGCTCGACTTTGATATTGCAAACATGAACAAAATGATTCAGCATCAACGCAATTGAGGTCGAACGTCATTTCAACGATGAAAGATGAATAAACTACACGCCTTGACAAAGTCACGCTTCAGTTCGCCTTGGTTCACTCCCGAACAGAAATCCACTTGCACCGAAGTGCATTTGGCATAGTTAGAAGACAAATGTAACAAATGTATAAAACGTACCACGTTGAATAGGCGCTGCGCTATTGTTGGCCTGTATGTTCGGAGCGCGACGTTGTCGAGATTTCGGATTTCCTGTTGAGACTACTTCTTGGCTGGATGTCCGTCCGGTATGCTGCTCCGACTGGTCAGCATCTGGTCCCGCATCCCGGTTAACTTCGACACCTTCCATAGCTCCATCGCCATTTCCAACGTCCGAGGCCTGTTGAGAAGCGCCCATTCGACTAGCTCGCTGGGAAGCTCGAGTTTCTCGTCGTTTTTGTCTCCTATTGGCAGTTGAACGGCTAGGTTCGTGACTGCAACATGTATGATAACGTTATTTGAAATAAACAGCAATTGCGGCAACATTAGTTCCACTATGTGAAACCGAATAAAGTCCTTCCGAAAGAAAAGCATCTTGACTGCCTTTTTCAAAACAGATCCGGTTCGACATCAAGTGCAATCTTTGCATACCAAACTGACATTACCTAGCACAGAGACCTGAACAGGAAAATAAAGGTTACATGGCAAATGACACCAAATTGATCCAAAAGCAGCTGGAATCGCAAATGAGAAAGCGCACACCGAACTTGTTGTCTGACGTGCTCGTGGTTCGGGTCCGAGAGACCCGCCAACTAGCTGGTTGGAGACACTGAAAGATATGGCAGTGAACCGCGAACAATGGCGATCGTGTTGTCATTTTCCATTGAATCACACTGGCTGGATAGGTTGGTTTGTAGTTAGCCTGAATTCTGTGTTGGCAGCTACGAAAGCTTTCATATTTATCCTTGCCAGTATAGGTATACTGCTAGGTCTCCATGGATATTCACTATTTTCATAGAACCAAGTGACTATGAGAAAAAGGCAGTGGTCAGTGACGTTTGTCATGAAGTTTACCGCTGAACGATGATGAAGACAGAGAAAGACGTTGTAGCCATGCTATGCAGACAGATTAGAGACGTCTGATGCGAGTGCTTCGAAAAGGCGGCAAGAAATCTTTATTAAAAGCGTCAGGTGAACCAAACAGACATAAGGGAAGCAAACGATAAAGCCGAGATACCGCGTTGTAATGATTCTAAAAATTTTCCACACGTAACAACTAGAAAAAAACTCGCAAACGCAAACCCTATGAATTCCGCGACAATTAATTCCACAGGAAAATTTGTTAGAATCCCAAATTGACGGCGTTTCCACTCAGTACGGGTGCGACAAACAAAACCATCGGAGACAGCGTTGTAGAAAATTTTCTGCGCAATTCAGGAGACGAAGCAGCTCAAGCCGTGGGTCAACGCGGCGTAGGAACAGTCTTAATTGAGAAGGCTGAAGCAGTCCTCCTAGACTGGATGCTAGTCAACAGTCGCTTGTGCGCCGTGGGACTGTAGGGATCAGTCGGCATCCGGAAGGATAGTAGTGTTAAGCGCAGTTTATTTTATATCGGCGTACGCTCCAACAGACTGCAGCACTGACATGCAAAAAAAAGAGTTTTATGGTGACCTCGTCAATCTTAATCGGAAGAGCAGAAGCTCTGACATTGTGATGGTAGCAGATGGTTTTAATGAATAAGTTGGAAAACTGAGCGTATCGGAAGCCTGTTTAGGTGGGCGGTACATTGCCTGCTCACCGAACAAATGACGGGGGAAGATTTCTCCAATTCTGTGGGGACAATAACCAATTTCTTTCGGGTACCAATTTCCGACACAGTTCGCGTCGCACAGAGACATGGCGCTCTAACTCGACAGGTACTCTGAGTCACATTGACCATATTGCAATAAGCTACCGTTGGCGCGATTCTAATCGATGTTGTAGATCAAAGTAGACCACGTACGTCGAATCGGACCATGCGTTAGTTTCAAGGCGATTTTTGCTGCAGCTCAACTGCATTGGACTGAGGCCACAAACGCGACTGGCCGTCGAACGTCTATGTGATTTGGTTGTTCACAAAAGCTGTGGACAGAAACTATCCGAGGAACTAAGAACTGCGACGAGCAACAATGTAGACGAGCAGTGGGATCAAATTAAGCAGGCTATACATTTGACAGCAGATTTCGCCTGTGGTCCTATATCTAGCGTTCATCAAAGACACTGGATCTCACAAGGGTCGCTGGGTCTAATGGAGCAAAAACGCGAGCTGCCTAACTGCAAGGAAATGAATAAGATGCGTCGACAGTCCCAGCGTTAGTTGACCATAAGCCTTAGGAATGACCGCGAAAGATGGTGGGTTGAGGTAGCCGAAGAGATGGAGGAAGCGGCCGCTTCAGGTAACAGTCAAAGACTATTTAAGCTTATACGCGACAGCGGTGGGCGGCGAACTTCGGTTGGTGGAGTTGTGTGCGATAGGAATAGAGAGCTCATCCATGGTAAACAACAAAGGCTGGACCGTTGGGCAGAACATTTCAAGGATCAGTTCAACTGGCCATACGCTATCGTATCTAGTCCGACGTCTGGAACTGTGAATCCTTGGGAGGTGTCACTTGATCCCCCAACGGAATTGGAAGTGGAGTCGAATATTCGGCTTCTGAAGAGGGGAAAAGCAGCCGGTCCCGACGACCTTTCCAAAGTTCTTTTCAAATTGGGTGGAGAGGTGCTGATAAAATCACTTACCTCCTTGCCTCATGATATTTGCAACGAGGTACGTATTCCGTTATCGTGGGGCGAGTCACTGATTGTGCCCATCTTCAAAAAGGGCACACGGAGTGACTGTAGCAATCATCATGGGATTAGTTTAATTCCGATATTTACTAAGATGTTGGCTTCGATAATGCTGCGCCGTTTGACATCGATTCGCGAGAGTAATATCCGCAAACAGCAGGCCGGATTTCGTCCAGGTCGAGGTTGCATCGACCAGATATTCAATCTTTGCCAAATACTCGAAACAAGCCACACGCACCGCCGCCCAACGATCGTATATTTTCTCGACTTGAAAGGTGCTTTCGACTCCGTGGATCGACCAGCACTATTCGGTGCTCTCCATTGGAAGGGTATGCCAACTAAGTTTGTGAACCTGTTGCGAGCATTGTACTCGCATACCTATGGTCGCGTTAGGGTATACGGTGAACTGTAAAGTTCATTCGAAACAACTAGTGGCGTTCGACAAGGGTGTCCCATCTCTCCATTCTTGTTCAACTTCGTCATGGATGAGGTGATGGAAGACGCTTTAGGAGATCTCCGGGATGCAGAAGTCAAACTGGGAAATGGAGGGAAGCTGTGATCCAAGGTACGAGCAGCTTCCGCTGGGTTGAAGTACTTGTGGCGCTCGCCTGATATTTCACTGGAGTTGAAAGACCGATTGCACTGCGCCGAAGTGCGCTCAGTTCTGTTTTTACGGTGGCGAGAAGTGGAGTATGCGTGCCGGAGATTTTCATCGCTTAGAGGTTTTCGACCACCGATGTCTGCGGAGTATCTCCGAACTGGGATGGAGTAGCCGGGTGAGTATTACTAGGTACCGGCTTTCTGAATACCTTGTTTCAGCGTATGAAGATTTGTAGACTACGCTGGTTGGGTCACGTATTGCGTACGACGAACACTCGTCTAACATACCGTGTCCTATTTTGGGTTCCTCCCAAGGAATGGAAGGAACCATGTAGAGGTTAACAGATGACGTGGCAACGTGGAATGAGAAAATGTACAAGGTAAAGTAGATGCTTCACGTCTTTGTGGTTGGGGTCCGAAAGACCTGTCAAGTAGCTGGCTGGAGACACTGAAGGATGTGACAGTGAATCCCCAACAGTGGCGATCGTCTCGTCAATTTCTATAGAAACAGAATGATTGAAGGAGTCCGTTTGTGCAGTTAGACAATGTTCTGTGCTGGCTACAGCAGCCTCTTATCTTTTCCGACCTGTTTAGATCAACCTACTTGTTATGGTCGGTAACCATTCCAGGGCTTTTGGTGCCGCAGATTATATTTCTGCTATTAATTTTCCAAAGGAATTTGTCCTTTTCTCAGTATTTCGAAATTAACGTAATTTAAATATTGCGCGGTTGAATATTTCTGTCCGCGAAAAAATTCGTGAAAAAGTCGTTCTGTGATTGCCAATTCTACACATCGACCAAGGCCACCCAACAAAACCACATAAACGATAAAGCTCACTTGAATTCTGACTCGTATTAGTGGGTCACCAATAAACGCGCGGCAGTACCCTGCGTTCTTCTCTCTTCCAATAACGGGCTGGGCTAGCTGTTCGTATTTCGCGCCGTCTACTGTTCCCTGTGGCTGCTTATTTAAGGGAGCAGCAATTTCGCCTCATTTGTTGTGCGACTACGAGCTTTGAGTCTTGAGCCTGAACTTTTTTGTCCCCAACCTCTGTGTGTGTTCCTGTCCTACTAAACAACAGGCTGTGTGCTCCTGTGCGACGCTGGTGCTTTCGTCTTGTGCTTCAGTTTGTGCATAGACCAAGCAAACACGGCAACACAACACTACCGCTCCCCATGAATATTCTCCCTTTCAATAGAAACATGTGACTTCGGGGAAACGGCGGCGGTCAGTGAGGCTCGACTTGCTGTTTAACGCAATACCACGATGATGGTGATAAAATACGTTAGCTTGCGGCTGCCAAAATTGATCTTCCAGGTGCCCTGCTCAACTGTCTACCCTTTGTTGTCTACCAAGGATGAGCCCTCCATTCCTAACGACTGCCGGTGCAAAGTATAAGCACAGTCTTTGACTGCTATCTGGAGCTGCCACCACTTCCGTCTCTTCGGCTACTGTATTCCACCACGGTTCAATTGACCCTGCAGCTGTGAACGCATGTTATTCACCTTCCTGAAGTTCGGGAGCTGGCAGTTTTGCGCCATTAGACCAAGCGACCCATGTGAAATTCAGTGTCTTTGATGACCTAGGACCAAAAGCGAAGTCTGCTGCCAAATGCATCAAGTACTTGATTTCGTCCCAGCGCCGGTCTACAGCCGAAACACATAGACGTTCGACGGCCAGTCACGTTTGTGGCTTCAGTCCAATGCAGTTGAGCTGCAGCAAAAATCGCCTTGAAACTAACGCATGGTCCGATTCGACGTACGTGGTCCACTTTGATCTACAACATCGATTAGAATCGCGCCAACGGTAGCTTATTGCAATATGGTCAATGTGACTCAGAGTACCTGTCGAGTTAGAGCGCCATGTCTCTGTGCGACGCGAACTGTGTCGGAAATTGGTACCCGAAAGAAATTGGTTATTGTCCCCACAGAATTGGAGAAATCTTCCCCCGCCATTTGTTCGGTGAGCAGGCAATGTACCGCCCACCTAAACAGG